>CAUYQV010193790.1:0-51477 GCA_963574575.1 Galagoides demidoff | reverse complement strand
CTGCAATTCCTTTATTAGGTATATATCCAGAAGACCAAAAATCAAATTGCAACAAAGATATTTGTATCAGAATGTTTATTGCAGCCCAATTCATAATTGCTAGGTCATGGAAGAAGCCCAAATGCCCATCGACCCATGAATGGATCAATAAATTGTGGTACATGTACACCATGGAATACTATGCATCCCTAAAGAAGGATGGAGACTTTACCTCCTTCATGTTTATATGGATGGAATTGGAAAATGTTCTTCTTAGCAAAGTATCTCAAGAATGGAAGAAAAAGTATCCAATGTACACAGCCCAACTTTAAAACTAATTCATAGCTTTTATAGGAATGTCATAACCTAATTATAGCCTTAGAATATGGGAAGAGGGTGGGAGTGGGAGGTGAGAGGGGTGGATGGGGGAGGGAGGGAAATTGGTGGGGTCACCTCTAGGGTTTATCTTACAAGGGTACAAGTGAATCTTTCTAAAAATAGACTATGAACATTTTAACTCAATAACTAAGAAAATGACATCAAGGTTATGTTAACCAGTTTGATGAGAGTATTTCAAAATGTATATGAAAATAGCATACCATACCCCATGATTGCATTAATGTATACAGTTATGCTATAAGGAATAAAAATTTTTTAAAAAGTCCATTCCATCAAAAGGAACTGAGATAGGGCTATAAGATTTAACAAATAAAAATGCAGGACACCAGTTAAGTTTGAATTTCAGAAAAATAATGAATGTATTTTTAGCATATAAGTATGTCCTATGAATATATTTGAGGCATATTTATACTTGAAAAGTATTCATTGTTTATCTGAAATTCAAATTTGGCTAAGTATCCTATATTCTATATGGTAACCCCAAAACTAAAACCTTGTCAAGGATAATTCCTGTCAGAGGACTCCATTTCTCTATGTAGATGACCACATTTGAGATCATTCATCCAAGACAGAAAGTGATCATAATTTGATAACCCCAGGTTAATTAAAAACTAATTGTTGGTCAAGTTGTCAAAAGTCAATACTTCTGTCTTTAATGTAACAGTCAATTCAATCAATAGATTTTTTTCAAAAGGGTTTTAAATAAATATGGTTTTTGTAATTATTTTTTTCTAATAACCTAGAAACACAGTACTGTTTATTTATCTTTCATGTGAGATTACCTTTAATGGACAATATAAAACTTTTTGTTAATTTAAAAATACAACACTTGAACTTTATGAAAGCTAACACAAAAGATAAGGCATAAAAGATATTTTAGTAATATATAATTCGCTTATATATTTCAAATTTAATTAAAACTGAATTTATCAACATGCCTCCCAAATCCATTCTTCGCCAGTATTTCTTCTCTCAGTGAAAAACACCATGCCTTAAGGAGGTGCCTGTGGCTCAAAGGAGTAGGGCACCAGCGCCATATACTGGAGGTGGTGGGTTCAAACGTGGCTATGGCAAAAAAAAAAATTGCAAAAAAAAAAAAAAAAAGCACCATGCCTTACTTGATTGATAGCCAAATCAGAAACATGAGTTAGTCTCATTTCTTTTTCATTCAATTCATATATTCTTAAAAATTTTGTATTTACAATATTTGCCAATATTACTATATGGCCAAAATACTGTAAAAGGATTTTAGCATGCATTCTCTTGTCTGCCACAGGACCACAATGAGATAGGAGCTCCATTAATCAGTGTTTTCCTGAGAAATAGAACCAAATATCTGTCTAAAGAAGGGAGAGATAGAGATTATTATGGGAAGTGACTCACATGGTTATGGAGGCTAAGAAATCCCATAGTCTACTACCTGCAAATGGAAGAACCAAGAAAACTGGTGGTATGATACAGTCTAAAACTGAAAGTCCCAGAACTAAGCTTTGATGTCCAAGGTCAGGGAAAGATGTATATCCCAGCTCAAACAGAAAGAGAGAATTTGCCCTTCCTCACCCTTTTGTTGTACTTGGGCCCTCAGCAAATTAGATGATGCCCAACACATTGCTGAGGGTGACCTTTACTCAGTTTGCTTATTCAAATGACAACTTCCTCCAGAAACACTCTCCCAGACACACCCAGCAATAATGTTTTTACCAGCTATCTGGGCATCCCTTAGCCTAGTCAAGTTGACATATAAAACTTAACCTTCACAGAAACTACTATGACTCTTATTCTATAGATGAAGAAACTGAAGCATGAAGATGATGAATGGCTTGTTCAAGTCCATACCATTAAGCAGTGACAGAGCCAGGACTAAATTCTAGGTATATCGTAATCTCTGTGTTAACCCCCACATCTAAATTAGTCACCAAGTTCTGTTAATTCTACTTCTTGAATACCTTTCAAATACTTTCTCCTCTTCCCATCCCACCCACCTTAGTTCAGACCTCCATCAGTCCTCCTCATTGGTCTCTAATCTTGGATTCTAATATTAGTTTTCTTTTTTGTTGTTGTTTTGTTTTGTTTATGAAATCTTTTTTTTTTATTAAATCATAGCTGAGTTCATTAATGCAGTCATGGGGTACAATGTGCTGGTTTTATATACAAATTGAAATATTTTTACCTATCTGGTTAACATAGCCTTCATGGCATTTTCTTAGTTATTATGTTAAGACATTTATATTCTACATTTAGAAAGACTCACATCTACCTTTGTGAGATGGACCATAGGTGTGGTCCCATTGATCACCCTCCCTCTATATTAGTTTTCTAAGGCAGCATGACAAAATACCACAAATTGGGTGGCTTAAGTGGTAGAAATTTATTGTCTTCCAGTTCTGGAGGCCAGAAGTCCAAAATCAGTGTGTCAGCAGAACTGGTCCCTTCTGAGGACTGTGAGGAAAGGATCTGTTCCAAGTCTCTCTCCTTGGCTTGTAGATGTCTGTTTCTCCTCACACCATCTACCCACTAGGCCTGTAAGTCTCTGTGTCCAAATACATGTATCTGCTTTTTATAAAGCCACAAGTCATGATGGATTAGAGGCCTACTCTACTCTAGGAAGGCATCATAAATGAACTAATTACATCTGTGATAACTGTTTCCAACAAGGTCATATTCTGAGGTGCTAAGGATTTAGAGATTAAGAATTCAATTATCTTTTCTGAAAGAGGACACAATTCAACCTGTAGCAGGTCCCTTCTAATCTGCTCTCCACCAAGTGTTTTCACTAAAATTTCAATCTAATCCTGCCATTCCTTTGCTTTTAGATTTTTAAGGATAGGCCATGACTTCCAGAATAGGCTAAATTCAGGGGGCTGGAGAATAATGGAACTCTGTACAGTGTATCCTATGTACCACCCAGCTTTATTTCCAGCCTCTTTCCATGCTCCTTATTTGGCCCTTGAAGATTAAATTTCAAGATATATAATAAACTTGACCTGCTTTCTTCACCACTTGGACCCTTGCTGTATAGAACTCGCCCTACCAATCATGCCTTGTAATCTCTGTCTCATCTCCTACCCAGGAGTTTTTATAGAAAACATCCCTGACTCCTCTCTCGCTTGCATACAGTCATTCCTCAAGAAGGATGCATTTTCTACATGGATTATTATGAGACACATTGTATTAAAGAAGAAAAAATTAAAGTGTAAAACAATGATTATCATAGACCTTCTGTTCTAGACAGCTTAGCTTTGGGTACACATCAAGGTTATAAATACCACACTGGTGGTTTGGGTTACTGTGTTAAGGGCCAGTGTTCTTATACCAGCTGTGCCCCTGCCCACCTTTTCACTGCCCCCATCTGGGTGTGGCAGGACCTGTTCGTGCTTCTTGTCCCTCTCTTTTAAACACAACAGAACAGGGCCATGCTTTATCTTTCTATATTCCAGGCCCTACCTTAGATTGACAAATGAATCAGGACTTTTTCAAGCCTGGCCATTTCCATTTGATGAGAGGGAAATCCCATTTCGGTCCCCCAGGCTAGGACAGAATTTGCTACAAATATTATATTTGGAAGTCATAGGGCATCTATCTCTAATAATAAAATAAAAGTGTATTTCTCAAGTGCCCATGGATCTTTGTGTACATACTCTACTGACCAGAAACTCAAAAGGGAGAGAAGGTAATCGAGAAACCAAGCTAGTAGATGCTTTCCTAGTTATCAGTAGGCTCTCTGAGTAAATTAACATGGAGAAGTATCTCTTGATTATATATAGTTCCTGTCCCCACAGAAGTAGAATCTCTTCACTAATAACTTAGCAACTGGAATGTGAACTACATGAAGGCAAAGATGGCATCTTAGTCATCTTCATAGACATAGCAGCCAGCCCAGAGCCTTTGCCAAGGCACTAAGAATATGCTTCCACAATATGTATGTAAAAAGTTCTTACTACAGCATAGGAAAATGAATCATTCAGCCCAGAGAGGAAATCAACTTCTTAAAGTGCCTAATTGCACTATAGGTGGCCAGTGGAGGAAGACAGCATGATAGAAAATGCTTGTGAAATGCTCATATTCTGTATATAGAATATGGACTCCCCTGAGTGTGGTTAAGGCACAAGATTAACTATAGGTCCACAGAGAAGTATACAAAAATACTTATAAAGGTAAAAGATCCATGTGGTCAAAGCATCAGGAGTCACAATTTTAAACAAAATTGCTTTGACAAATTAACATTTTATCTTTTTAATATACTTGTAAAACCTTTTGGCAGCCACATCGAACATAAGTCCAGTTGAGACAAAATAGAAAGGTGGATGTCATTTCCTCACTCTGTTCACTTAGTGTTGCTAAACACACATATTTTACTGCACTGAAGCATTTACCATTCTATTTGCTACTTAACATAATCTGGCAAATAACTGAACAGCTTTATGATGTCTGCTCTACAATGTCCTAGGCTTTCAGAAAGATATTGTGTCATAAAGCCAGGAAACTTCTACCCAGTGGATTGCTATGTGGCAATTCCATTCGATAAAACAGAAATATGGCCCGTTAAATTTATTCATTATGTTTAACTTGAAACATCTAAGTATTTCTACCCTCTGACCCTGCTTGGGTTAGGGGCCCATCCCTGAACCATCACTGCACTCAGAGCAGTAACTGCCCACGGTAAGGGAGATGGCAAACCCAACAGTCTCTGAAGGGAAGACAGGGAAACATAGTGGAAGGAACACAGACTGGAGATTCAGAGGTGCTACAGCTCTACGGGGGAACTTCCATTCCTCCCTCGCTAAATTAGAAGTGGTCCAGCACAAATACTCTCTGATCCTACCTGAACCAACTAACTTTGCAAGGACCTCATTATCTAAATATTTAAGATTCTTCTTTCTTGATGGAGAGTGTGAGTGACATTTGGCTAGAATAGAAAGTCTGTGTGACTTCTCAAACACACAGGACTTTAGTGCCTTATAATAAAAAAATCAAGGAGTTAGATTAGAAAGAGAATTTCCTCAAACTTAGAAAACAGAGGCTTTAGCGTTCTTGATATCACAATACCAAGAATCAGCTGACAAGGTGAACTTTTCTTCTTATTTAAAAATCTACCAAAACACTGGCCAGATAAAATCTGGACCCTTTAGCTCCTTACAGCAAAATCTTGAGTATGCCTCTAGCACTATTTCCCCTATATTACCAATGAAATCTCAGCTACAGTCACACATTTCTTATGAGTCACCATGTCCTTTCATGTCTTTATAATGTGAGTGGCAATGGTAGTATTTATTAAACATATACTCTATGCTAAACATGATTAAGGTGACACAGCAGTGAATAAGACAAATCCATGCCTCCATTGAGCTTGCATTTCAGTGGAAACAGAAAATAATTATGTAACCAAATAAAGCACACAATGGAGGTGAGAGATGGCTTTAGAAAAGGTGGACAGGAAGTGACATTAAAGCTGTACATAAATGACCTGAATGAAGAAGAGTAGCCCTTCAAGAGAAGGTCCGTGTGTGGCCCAGGGCCACACAGACTAAATATACTGTCTTCAGCGCTCACAGCAATCCCGCAAAGTGTGGATTATTATCCTTGTTTTATTCTGAGAAGATAAGCAGCTCACTCAGATGGCACAGCCCAGGAATTACTGATCCAGAATTCAAATTTAACCCTGTCTGATTCTACAGTCCCAACATTTGACTTTATGCCTTTTCTTCTAACTGAAATTCTCTTCCTCTCATCCCCTGATAGATTCTCCCCATCATTTAAGATGCTCAACTATTATTTCCTTTGCAAAACTGCTTCCAGCCAACCATACCCCATTATTTTGCTTCCTTCCCCCCAACCAGGGCATGGATAGTGAGTTTTACCTTTGTTCCCACAGCTCTCTGTATGGGATAGCTCTCACAACGATACATTTATTGGCTGTAGTTTCTGTTTACGTATCAGACTCCTCTCCTAGACTGGTAGCCCTTTCAGGTCAGGGCCCATTTCTTACTCATGAAGGTATCCCCCAAGTTTTGCCTAAGGCCTAGAACATTGAAAATACTCAAGAAATGTTTGGGGAGCAAATGCTTGCCTGGCTGTGGAATAAAATGGACAAATGTGTCTGTTGAAGAGGCAGCCATGATGGGACACTGCCAGTGGGAATGTGGGAAAAAATCAAAGGCTGTGGATCCTCTTCCCCAGCACCATAACCGCAGGTCCTTCTCTGGAAACTAGCAAGGACTCTATGACTAGAGATATCTTTAACTGTGTTTCAGATTATACAAAATATAATGCACTACTAAAATGCAAGAGTGACTTTTTTCCCAAATAAAAAGATATTAAAAATTCCAGCATTACCATTTTAAGTTTCAAAAGTGGTATTTCTAAAAGGTTCAATGTTTTCCTTTTCTATACCCAGAATAAAGAAAAATTTCTTTCCTTGAACATTCCATTCTTACGTATTTCCCCCTAGATATAAGATTCATTGTTTATAGAACTATTCAATTATCAAGACCTTCCTTTTTTAGAGGAATTTCAATCTTAATAAAAGGAGCTTTTAGGGGAGGGACAAAGCAAGAGGACTGAATAGAAAACTCCAGTGATTGGCCCTCCAAATGAAGATCGAATTCAATAACTATCCACACAAGCAAATACCTTCAAAAGAATCAAAAATCAGATGAGTGATCACATTACCTGACTTTAACATTATATATCCAGGTGAGAGTCCCTGAAGAAGACAGAAAAGACAGTTGTGCATGGCCTGCACTGCCCCTCCCACAGTCCCTAGCAATGCCACACTAGTATGCTGAGTGGAGAAACTGTGTGCACGGGAAAGGGAGAATGATGCAACTATGGGACTTCGCACTGAAACCCAAGGCTGCCCTGTCACAGAGGAACACAACACAGGGCAGAATTCTGCCAGTGCCCATGAAAGGAGCATTTAGACCAGCCTGAAACCCAAGTTCCCACTAGCTCCACCACCAGCTGACAAAAATAGCCTGGGCCTGGACTGGATTCCTCAGGCAGTCAGGCCACAAAGGCTATAGTCTTTGGGCAATTCCTGAGGCTGTGCTGGTTTGGAGCCGGTAGATTTGAGGTGCACATGACCCAGTGAGATGATAGCAGTGGTGGCCAAGCCAGTGGCTGTGTCATTATCCCACTCCCACCAACTATAGCAGTGGTGCAGGGACAGTGGAAAGGGAAGAGTTCAGAGGACCTTGTTTTGTAACTTGGGTACTAGCTTAGCCACATTAAGTTAAAATACAACATAGACTCCTAAAGTCCTTATTTCCTGGAAGGTATTTTTAGATCCATTCCTGGCAGGATTCACCACCTGCTGATGAAAGAGCCTGTGGACTTTGAATAATCATCAGAAATAGAAAGGTGGCAGTCACCACCAGGTCTTGGTGAGACAAGGCTGGCTTCTGGTATAACATGGTATTGGTGGCCATGAGGAAATGTTCATGTCACTCCTTTCCCAATTCCATCAGCCAGCATGAAAAGTGAGGGAAAAGAGTGAGAGACTGTCTGGTAATCCAAGGAACTTTTCTGTATCTTACGCAAGTCCCCAAGGAAGCACCATTAGGAATCTGTAAAAGTCAGAGCATCATTGAACTTGAGACACCTCCAGGGCTAATACAGCTGTAGTAACCAAAACACAGCACTGAATTCCTTTTGAATACCTGGAAAACCTTCTCAAGAAGGATGGGTTCAAACAAACCCAGACTGCATTCATTAAAATAAACACTTGACTCTTCAATGCCCAGACATTGATGAATATTCACAAGTACCAAGAACAGGAACACATGACCTCACCAAGGAAACGAAATAAGGTAATAGTGACCAATCCTGGGATACATGAACTTTTAGACAAAGAATTCAAAATAGCTATCCTAAAGAAGCTCAGTAAACTTTAAGATAACACTCAGAAGAAATTCAAAAGCCTATCAGAGAAATTTAACAAAGAGATTAAAGTAATAAAAAAAAACTCAAGCAGAAATTCTGGTGCTAAAAATTTCAATTGACAAACCATGAAATGCATGGCTCTCCCAACAGCAGAATTGATCAAACAGAAGAAAGAATTTGAGAGCTTGAAGAGAGGGTATTTGAAATTATACAAGCAAAAGAGGAAAAAATAAATAAATAAAAAAGAATGAAGCATGCCTACAAGATGCAGAAATTAGCCCCAAATGGGCAAATCTAAGACACACCGGCCTTAGAGAAGAGGTACAGAGAGAGATTGGGGTAGAAAGTTTATTCAAAGAAATAATAACAGAGAATTTTCCAAACCCAGAGAGTGATATCAATATTCAGGTACAAGAAGGTCATAGAGCACCAAGCAGATGTAACCAAAACAAGAAAGCTTCAATACATCCAATAACCTTTCAAAGGTCATAAATAAGGAAAAGGTCCTAAAGGAAGCAAGAAAAAATAGAAAAATATCGTAAAAAGGAGCTCCTATAGTTCTCGCAACAGACTTCTCAGTTTGAACACTATAGGCCAGTAGAAAGTGGCACAAAATATTCAAGTGCTGAAAGGAAAAACCTTAACCCTGGAATATATAGCCTGCAAAAATAACCTTTGAACATGAAGGAGAAATATTTTCCTAGAAAACAAAAGCCAAAGAATTTCATAAACACAAGAATTGTCCTACAAGAAATACTAAAAGGAGTTCTTTAATCTGAAAGAAAAGGACACTAATGAACAGTAAGAAATTATCTGAAGGTATACAATTCATTGGTAACAGTTAAGTACACAAATGCAGAATACTCTATTGCTGTAATTGTGGTAAATAAACCACTTATGACTTGAGTAGGAAACCTAAAAGACACAACTATTGAAAATAACTATAACTTTTTGAAAAATAGATAGTATAAAAAGATATGGGTGGAAACAATAAAAAGTTAAAAAAAGTAGGGGGGCATGGTGTTAAAGGCTAGAATTTCTGTTAGATTTATCTTGCTTGCATATGTATGTGTGTGTGTGTGTGTGTAAACAGAGTTGCCATATGTTTAAAATGAGTTGTTATAAAATGTTATTGCAAGCCTCATTGTAACTTCAAATAAAGAAATCTACAACAGATACACAAAAAAATTAAAAGTAAGAAAGTAAAATACACTATCAAAGAAAATCACTTTTTTTTTTTTTTTGGCTGGGGCTGGGTTTGAACCTGCCACCTCTGGCTTATGGGGCTGGCACCCTACCCTTTTGAGCCACAGGTGCTGCCCCAAAATCACTTTTAAAGGGAAGACAAGAAGGAAGTAGGAAAGAAATAGAGGACCACAAAATAACCACAAATCAAATAACAATATGGTAGTACTAAGTCTTTACCTATCAATAATAGGATTGAATGCAAATGGACTAAACTCTCCAGTTGAAAGATATAGAGCAGCTAAATGCATAAAAAGGCAAGAGCCAACTATGTGTGGCCCACAGAAGCCTACTTCACCCATAAAGACACACATGAAGGGTTGAAAAAAGATACTCCATGCAAATGGAAACCAAAAGAAAAAGCATGAGTAGATATACTTCTATCATATAAAATGGATTTCAAGACAAAAACTGTAAAAAGTGACAAAGTCATTATGTAATAATAAAGGTGTCAATTCAGTAAGAGGATATGACAATTCTAAAGACAAATGCACCCAACACTGGAGCACCCGTATCTATAATGCAAATATTACTGAAGCTAGGGGAAGAGAGAGATTCTAATACTATAATCACTGGGGACAACACTCTACTTCCAGCATTGAACAGATCACCCAGAGAGAAAATCAACAAAGAGACATGGACTTAACTTGAACCACAGACCAAATGGACCTAATATATAGAGGGTGCCAAGAAAACTTATACACATTTTATGAAATGAAAAACCTTTATTAAAATTGTAATACTCCAGTCACATTTGACTTCTGTAATTTTAAGTGATAAAAAATTCAATATATAAAATAACCTATGTTGTTGGTATATAATGAGTATTATAATTTTAATACAGCTTTTCCCTTGAAATGTGTATACATTATTGGGGGGGCACCCTCTGTATATTTACAGAACATTTCATCCAACAGCTACAAAGTACAGCTTCTTCTCTTCAGCTCATTCTCAAAGACAGAGCACACGTTAGGTAACGAAATAGGTCTTTAAAAAGTCAAAAAATTGAAATCACACCAAGTATTTTTTTTCTAACTACATTAAACAAAACTAGAAATCAATAACAAGATGAATATTGGATGATATGGAAACACATTCCAAAAAATTGAGGAGGAGGTAATACTTCTGGGCTAATTTCACAAGGCCTATATCAACCTGATACCAAAACCAGACAAAGACACAACAAAAAAAAACTACAGACCAATATTTCTGGTGAACACAGATGTAAAACTCCTCAATAAAATACTAACAAATCGAATTCAACAACTTAAAAGGATTATTCATCATAATCAAGTGAGATTCACTCCAAGCATGCAAGGATGGTTCAATATATATAAATCAACATGATATATCATATTAAGAGAATAAGAACAAAAAATATATGATAGTTTCAATTGATGCTTAAAAGGCATCTGATAAAATTTAACATCACTTCATGATAAAAAACTGTCCAAAACTTGGGTATAGGAAAACTTAACGTCAGTACGATAAAAGCCATATATGACAGACCCACAGCTAGTATCAAATCAAATGGGGAAATATGAAAGCCTTTCCTCTACAATCTGGAACAAGACAGAATGCCCACTTTTGTCACTGTTACTCAACAAAATACAGGAAGTTCTAGTTATAGCAATCAAATAAGAGGAAGAAGTAAAGTGCATCCAGAATGGAAAAGAAGAAATCAAATTATCTTTGTTTGCAGATGATATGCTCTTATATCTAGAGATACCTAAAGACTCCACCAAAAAAAATTATTAGAACTGATAAACAAATTCAGTAAAGTTGCAGGAAACAAAATCAATATGTAAAAATCAGTAGCATTTCTATATGCCAACAATAAATAATCTGAAAAAGAAATCAAGAAAATTATCCCCTATACAATAGCTACAAATAAAATAAATATCTAGGAATAAACTTAACCAAAGACGTGAACGATTTCTATCATGAAAACTATAAAACATTGAAGAAAAAAATTAAAGTGGACACAAAAATTGGAAAGATATCCCCTATTCATGGATTGGATGAATCAATATTGCTAAAATGTTCATACTACCCAATTCAATATACAGATTCAATGCAATCTTCATCAAAATAGCAAGGAAATTATTCACCAAAATTCAAAAAAAATGATCCTAAAATTGGTATGGAACCACAAATGGTCCAAAATAGCTAAAGCCATTTGGAGCAAGAAGAACAGAAGTGGAGGAATTGTTTCATCTGACTTCAAATTATACTACTGAAAGTGATAGTGACCAAAGCAGCATGGTACCAGCATAAAAACAGACACATAGACCAATGGAACAGAATAGAGAAGTGGGACATAAATCCATACATCTGTAGTGAACTTATCTTCCATAAAGTTTCCAAGAATATACAGTGAGGAAAGAGCCGTCTCTTCAATAAATGATGAAAACTGGATATTCAAATATAGAAAAATGAAGCTAGCTATATAACTTACACCACACACAAAAATCAAATCAAAATGGATTAAAGAATTAAATCTAAGACCTGAAACTATGAAACTAGTAAATGGAAACATTGGGAAAATGCTTCAGGACATTGATCGGAGCAAGGATTTCTTGAGTAATATCCCCAAAGCACAGGAAACCAAAGCAAATTTGGACAAATGGGATCAAATTAATCTAAAAACCTTCTACACAGAAGAGAAAACAGTCAACAAAGGGAAGAGTCAACTCACAAAATGGGAGGAAATATGTGCAAACCATCCTCCTGACAAGGGACTAATAATTAAAATACACTTATAAAAAGAGCTCCAACATCTCAGGATGAAAGTATCAAATAACTTGATTTGAAAATGGGCAAAGAATCTGAATAGACATTTCTCAAAAGAAGTTATACAAATGGCCAACAGGTATGTGAAAAAATACTCAACATCTTCTGTCTCTAGAAAACCACAAATAAAAATCACAATGAGACATCATCTCCCCCAGGTTAAATGGCTTTTATCAAAAGACAGGCAATAATAAATGCTGGTGGGGTTGTGGAGAAAGAAAACCTTTGTAGACTGGAGTGGGGATATAAATGATCGCAACCACTATGGAGAGAAGTACAGAGTTTCCTCACAAAACAAAAAATAAAACTATTGTATGACTCAGGAACCCCGCTGCTAGAGCTGTATCTGAAAGAAGAAAATTCAGTATATCTAAAAGATATTTGCACTCCCATGTTTGCAGCACTATTCACAATAGCCAAGATTTGGAATCAACCTAAGTGTCCATCAGCAGACGAATGGATAATGAAATTGTGGTACATATACACAATGGAATATGAGACGGCCACAAAAAGAATGAAATCTTGCCATTTGCAGCAACATGGATGGAACTGGAGAACATATGTTAAGCCAAATAAGCCAAGCACAGAAAGACAAACCTTGCATGTTCTCACACACATGTGGGAGCTAAATATTAAAAACAATTGATCTCATGAAGACAGAGTAGAATGACAGTTACCAGAGGCTGCGAAGGGTACCCAGGAGAGGAGGATAAAATGAGGATGGTTAATGGGTGCAAAATGGAGTTAGATAGTTAGAATGAATAATATTTGATAGCACAACAAAGTGACTATAATCAACAACAAGTTAGTGTATACTTTAAAATAACTAAAAGAGTAGAATCAGAATGTTTCTTACACAAAGAAATGATAATTGCCTGTAAGTCAGTGGATACCCCAATTATCCTGATTTGATTAATGTGTATTGCCTATATCCAAGCATCCCATAAACTCTATTAAGACATACAACTTTTGGGTGGCACCTGTGGCTGGCTCAAAGGAGTAGGGCACCAGCCCCATATGCTGGAGGTGGCAGGTTCAAACCCAGCCCTGGCCAAAACTGCTAAAAAATAAATAAATAAATAAAGACATACAACTTTTATGTACGTAAGAATTAAATATAAAGAAGAAAATAAAAGACAAAAGTTTTTAAATAGTATTAGAGGTTTTTCTTTTTAAAAATGGGAGTTGAAGTGCGTGGCATAGAGCACGTTGTAACATAGGCAGTGTGCCATCACCACCTCCTACTCAAAACCATTTTCACTATAATCTTTATATTTGGATAGTTCAGCTAATTAACAACCTGGTATTACTGTACAGATGAGAATGTCATGTTATTTGAAGTGGTTTTTAACAGTCTTTAAGTACTAACCACTTAATTTATTAACAGTTTGTTCCATCTTAAGTAAAGGAAATTACATAATTATTGTGAGTTTGAAAATGAGAAGAAATATATATGTGAATTTTATCATTATCTACAAAGAATGGCAAAATTAAAATGGTGTTTTTAAATATAATAAATAAAATCCCTGATAGTGTGTATTGATAGTTTACTCTTAATGAATTTTAGGGGTCTGTAATCACCGTTCTTATCCCCTTTAAATGTTTAAACGAATGCGATGTAACACACAGTGCAGGAGAGAAAAAAAGTGTTGGAAGGAAAATGATAGAGATTAAAAATGTGAACCTTAAAAGCATGTTGACCAAGTTCAAAGCATGACTTTAAATCACTTACCTGTTCTCGTTAGAAGAACATCTGCTGAAAAAGCCACCAAAGAGATCTCCCCAACCAGCCTGACAGGGAACCCAAAATGGTAGCACAGAAGTGCCTTTGGGCATTGCTTCTCTATGAATCCTTTTTAAAAGGTTAATTTCCCTGGGGAATGTTAAGTCATTATCAATCAGGTGCACCTCAGCAGCTGTTCCTTTTATGGACTGTTTACTGTAGACACAGGCTGTTGAGAAGGGGTGAGTAAATCCAGATATGGGTAAATGCCCACAGCAAGGGGTCAGCCCCACTGTGAAGTACAGCAGGCCCCTGACTAGCCCACGCCATGTGGCCACTGCTCATTTTGAGGAGGTCTCAGTTTGAAGTCTGCTTTGTAGGAAGCCGAGGTGTGAATGCCTCAGCCAGTGAGCCAGTGTGTGCAGAGGAGCACGGGTGAGAAGGCCCACAACAAGGCACGTGTCCTGGAGCTCGGGACTGAGGTAAAACTGGCTGAGGATTAGGGGTAGAGATGAAGGGTGACTACTTGACATTGACCTTCTCCTCCCATCTGAAAAGGCTATTTAAATTGGTTATACTTTGATTTTATGGGAAAAATACTATTATCATATTCCCAAACTTGGATTCCTGAAGGTCTCAGGCTATAATAGTTTCATTTTTCATTCACTTAATAAAATGTAATTCAAGCAGATTGTATCATGGGTGCTGTTCTAGAGCTGATGGAAGCCTCTCAAGTGCTAGAGATCTACTTTTTTTCATTTTTTGACAGACAAGGTGGGGTAACGAGTACCCAAGGAAGAAGAGGAGGGTGTCTTCCCTTTTTCCTCCTCATGACTCAGGGAAGAAAAGAGAAAAGGAAAATGGATAAAGAGAGAGACAAAGATAAACTCAGTCCTCCTGATCCTCTGTTCAATGGACATGCTGTAAGTTGAGACTGTTTCCCTGCTTAAGCTCATGCCTCAGCAGTGGGGAAGAATATTTGTCCTGGAATGCCCGACTTCTAACGTAGCTGGCATTAACAAACGTTGAGTGAAGGGTGATTGGAAGAATGGATGGATGGATGGTGAGACATTCACTTCAAAACACATGACTATCAGGATGGTTTACGAAGTTATCAATTACAATCTTTTTCCCTTTTTTTCTTTAGGAAAAGAATGTATGCTTAAAGCCAGGAGGAATAGGAAGAAATATACATGGATGAAGGTAATAAACAGATAAACGGGATATCCTCTCAGGCATTGCCCTAAGAGGGGTCATGCTTTCCTAAATTCACATTAAAATATTGCTGCAAATGCTCCAAGTTCTGTGACTGCTTTTTTCCTTATCAACATCTCTTCTACTCATTTTAACACTATGTAAATTTGCTCCTGATTTAACCTTGGCTAGCCACCTACACCAAATCACAAATACCTTGTTCAGCCTCACAGATATGCTCATCTAGTTTTTGTTTCAAGTCACCCTATGGATCAAATGTCTTTGTGCCCCTGGAAATGGTATCCTATGTATGTATACACCTAGAAATGTGTGTATAAATTATCTTTAATTATAGCCTGACTGTAGATCACTCCAAGTACTCAGGGATCTGGGACAACTTGTTCTCTTTTCCTTGAACATTGTGCAACTATCCTATTTAGAGCTTGTGCCCTCTTTGTCCAGGATGCGGTGACACATGCTGGGAACTGACATCAACCAGGGGAAAGGGATAGCAGGGCAGGGCTGGGGTTGGAGCAGCCCAGTGGAAGTACAGGAAGATCACCAGGTCAGAGTGTAATGAGCAAAAGGTCTACGCAGCCACCTTTGGGAGCCACTTAGAAAAACGTTTATGCAGGTGAGGAATGGGACTTAACTTACTTCTTTACAAGATCATTTTGTACTGTACTTTAGGGAAAGATAATTGGAGAGTAAACAAAGCAGGAGACACACATAACTTAAGGGAAAACTGAAAGACATTTGAATTCAGTATTTTTTTTTTTTTTGAGACAGAGTCTCACTATGCTGCCCTAAGTAGAGTGCCGTGGTATCACAGCTCAAACTCTTGGGCTCAAGTGATTCCCTTGCCTCAGCCTCCCAAGTAGCTGTGACTACAGGTGCCCACCACAAAGCCCGGCTATTTTTGTTGCAGTTGTCATTGTTGTTTAGCTGACCCAGGCTGGGCTCAAATCCGCCACCTTCAGTGTATGTGGCTGGTGCCATAACCACTGTTCTACAGGCACCAAGCCAAAATTCAGTATTCTTTACCATTTCATTCATCTGTTATTAATCCATTTTAATTTAAGGTGAAACCCTTAAGCATCTCACATAAGAATGAATAAGCATTCACATAAGAATAAATTTATATGATGTTGGAATCCAACATTAAATAACCATAAGCCTAGGCGGAGTCACATCCTTCTATTGCTTTTCAAGGCCCCAGAGGAGTTGTAGCATCTCTAGCCTTTAAAAACCTCCTAATAACTATCAGAGAAAAAATGCTTATTGTCATAGCTCTTCTGTTGAGCTTGAACCCATTCTATCTACTTATATTTATTTCAAAGGGTAAATACGCTTCCTGCTTTTTGTTCTCCAGCGGGCAGGTTGTAACTATTTCATCAGCTCCTGAGCACCCCCCTGCAAGACCCTTCCTCCACTGGGCCCAGCACACCGAGCACACCATCCTCTTGGTCTACACAGCCTCCACCCTTGCCCACCCCCCAATCTCTCTTTAGCAGTGCTGAGAGAGCCTTCTGATGTGTCTAATATGCTCTAGGAACGACAGTTGGGTAACTGTTATATCTAAATACTGTTAGAAACCCCTTTTGGACTAAAGCAATCACTTTCAGCAGAAGCTTCTCCCTTGCCAAGTGAGTGTGCCAGGTCTCACCATGATGAATCACAAAAGACTTCAAATTTTTTTTTAATATAAATATATAGCAGTTTTTGGACATAAGGAAAAGCATATTTTGAAAGGATACAAAGTCGCATGGATTAGCTAATGCTAAGAATGAATTTATAAAGAAAGAATACAATGTTAGCTATAGTTAATTCTATTGCAGAGATTACAATTTCTTTCGAAACTCTTCCTATATTTTTAAGGTTTTCAAAAATGAGCATACACATGTATTACCTTCAACACCACAAGTCTTTTAAAAGTTTGACCTTAAAAAAAAAGTTTGACTTTTATATGTACTTTTAAATTTATCTTAATGATTTTTAATATAACTTGTATATATTAAAGCAAAAAGTATATTACAGTATAACCTGTATGTGTAAGTTTTTATGCAAACTTTGTGTGTGCGCGCACACACACATTACTTTACTCTCACTATAAGCTTTAACTCTCCACCTGACGTATGTGTACTGGGTCCAGGTAGCACCTAAAGGCAGCAAGCTCCATCCACCAAGGTTCTGAGCCACAGGAGAAGAGATGATAAGGCTTTCAAAGGACTGTAGCTTTATGGAAAAACAAGAAGGTAGACAGGAAAACAGATTCCAAAAAAGTAGTGAGATGTCACTATAGGACACAGGACCATCCCAAGTAAGTGAGAATTAATAGGAAAATGAGAAACTAAAATCCAAATATCCCTGGAGTGAGCTGGGGCCCCTCACACAGCCCAGGAGGGCCACTTTGTTGTCAGAGGACACTGTCTGACAGGCCTGGGAGGTCTGGTGAGAGTTTTGGGACCCCAGTCTCATAGGGACTTAATGCTGACAACACAAACAGTCCCAGATTGAGGGCAAAGAAGTCACAAAGACAAGATCCAGTCTCCTTTGCAACTAGAGCGTGGCTTCCAACCCCATCTACAGTTAATCTAGCATGGGTTCTCTGTCTCTCTAACAACACTGTAGTGCCACTTGGTGTCCAGGCAGTATATTGCAATACACACAAACATACCCACACACATACAGAGGGGGTGGCCATAAAGTTCATGCACAATTGCCACCCTGTATATATATTGTTTTACATTTTTTTTAATCTTTTTTCAATTTTTTTCCTTATTTTTTTCTTTTTCTTCCTCTGTTGTTGTTTGTTTAGTTGTATTTATATTTTTTCAATTTTACTTTTTTTAATAACAAGGGCTCCTCAATTTTTATTAGGTTTTCAGCCCCCTTTATTTTTTCTTTTTCTTTTTTATTTTTCTCCTTTTTCTCTCTTTTCTCATCTTTTTCTACTTTTCTCATCTTTCCCACATAAATTTCTCATACAGCAGATAAGATATCCCTTTTTTTCTCTTCTGTATCTTATACAATTATATTTAAAATTTTTTAGAATCCTTTTTTTTTTTTTCATTTTGTTTTCTCTTCTCTGAGGGCTGGTGTGTCACAGCATTAATCTGGTTGAGGGGTCATAGCATTGGTCTGGCTCATGGTCTTGGGTATTCTTCTATGTTTGGCCTTTGAAAAGAAGGTATTGGGAGGTCCCCACTGTGACATACTGCTGATTTCTTTCTATATTTGGCAAAGGTTAGGTCTTGATTTGCCCAGGCAGTAGGAGATCCTGACATTGAGAGACCCACCCAGCCTTTCCCAAAGTCTAAGAGAGTTGTGGATATGGTTAAAAAGCATCCTGCCAAACACCACCATTTCTCCTGTCACTCTCTTTCTCTCTTACTACCCTTTTTTCTCCTTTTCGTTAATTGTTTCCTTCCACCTCCCCTTCTTTTTTTCTCTTTCTCTTCTTCTTTTCTTTCTCCTTTCTCACTCTTTACCCTTATCTTCCTTTTGGTCTCATACAAAAAGGCCACTTTTACACCAAAGCTCTGAGACAAGGTAATTTAAAGCAAAGGGGATAGTGAGACAGAGAAAGTAAGGAAGAAAGTGACCAGAAGAAAATGCATATGAGAAGGAAAGAACAGAAAAATTCTGGCAGCATGAAAAACCAGAACAGAGTAATCCCCTACAATGAAATATGAGGTAGCAGAGAATTCCACAAATAAGGAATTAATGGAAATGACCGAAAGGGAATTTTAAAATATGGATGACATAAACAATAAAGGGAATGGACAAGAAAATAGAAAAACAGAAGAAAAAATGGATGAAAGATATGAAGAATATAGAAAGAATATAGAAGGGATATGGTGGAACTTAAGGACTTAAAGGAGTTAATCAGGGAACTTAAAGATGCAGTAAAAAGTGTCAAAAACAGATTAGACCACAGAGAAGAATCTCAGAGCTAGAGGATGAAGCTCTTGAGCTAACCCAGGAAATTAAAGAGCCAGAAAAGAAGAGAGACAAAGCTTAACATTCAGTGAGAGAATCATGGGACTTCATGAAGCATTCAAACATACAAATTATAAATATTCCTGAAAGGGAAGAAGAATGTCTCAAAGGAATAGAAGACTTACTGGAGGATATTATATATGAAAACTTCCCAAGTATCACTAAAAATTAGAGGGATATCAAACACCAGGTTGTTTCAACACAAATAAAGCATCTTCGAGACACATTGTAATGAACCTGTTCAAAGTCAAGACGAAAGAGAAAATTTTGCAAGCAGCCAGGAGTAAGCACCAGGGGCAGATCCATCTGGGTGACTGTGGACTTCTCAGCTGAAACTTTCCAAGCCTGGAGAGAATGGTCAGCTACCTTTAACCATCTTACCTAAACAGTTTTCAACTCAGAATTCTGTATCCTGCTAAACCAAGCTTTAAAATGGATAGAGAAGTCAAATCTTTTACTGACATACAAACATTGAGGAAATTTGCCAAAACAAGACAAGTTCTACAGGAAATACCGAGACCTATTCCCCACATTGACCATCACAATAGACCACCAGCAAAGAAAATACCACAAACTAAAGGACAAAACCTAGCTTCCACAATGGCACGAAGGACAAAACTAAGCAACAGGCCTTCACAAAATAAGATGAATAGAACCCCACCACACTTATCAGTTCTCTAAATAAATGTTAATGGCTTGAATTCCCCACTGAAGAGGCACAGGTTGGCTGATTAGATAAAAAGCAGAAGCCATCCATATCCTAATTCCAGGAAACATCCCTAACCTTGAAAAACAAAACAAGACTCAGTGTAAAGGGTTGGAAAAAAATACTTCAAGCAAGTGGAAACCAGAAGAAAGGAGGGGTCACGATCTTATTTTTAGAATCACGTAGATTTAAGCAACTAAAATTAAGAAAGACAAATATGGTCACTTCATACTGGTCAAGAGAACAACACATCAAGAGAACATTTTAATTCTAAATATTTATATATCCAACTTAAATGCTCCTGGATTTATGAAACAGACATTAATGGTTTGAGCCATATGATATCCTATAACACCATAATCCTGGGGACTTTAATACCCCTCTAATGGAACTGGACACATCACTAAACAGAAACTAAACAAAGATACAAGGGTCTTAAACATAACCTTAGAACAAATGGGACTAATAGACATATACAGAACACACCAACCCAAGGCTAAGGAATATACATTCTTCTCATCAGCCCATGGAAATATACATTCTTCTCAGCAGCCCATGGAACATCTTTCAAAATAGATCACATCCTAGGACACAAATCAAACCATAACAAAATTAGAAGAATCAAAATTCTACTTTATACCTTCTCAGACCACAAGGCAATAAAGGTAGAACTTAAATCCAACAAAAATTTTCATCCCCACAAAAAGGCATAGAAATTAAACAACCTAACTGGAAAATGTTCTTCTTAGCAAAGTATCACAAGCAGGGAAGAAATAGTATCCAATGTACATAGCCCTATTATGAAACTAATTTATAGTTCTCGAATGAAAGCTACAACCTAATTGTAGCCCAAAAATATGGGGAGGGGGTGGTGGCGGGGAGGGCAGAAGGGCAGATGGGTGGAGGGAGGGTGATTGGAAAGATCACCTATATGGTCTGTCTAGCAAGGGTACAAGTGAATTTTTCTAGAACTAGAGTATAAATGTTTAAACACAATAACTAAGTAAATGACACAAAGTCTATGTTAACCAGTTTGATGAAAATATTTCAAATTGTATATGAAAATACTACACTGTACCCCATGTTTGCATTAATGTACACAGCTATCATTTAATTAAAAAGAAAAAAAAGAAAAAGAAAGAAATTAAACAACCTTAAGCTGAATGACAGCTGGGTAAGGAAGAGATTAAGAAGGAAATTATTAAGTTCCTCAAACATAACAACAATTAAGCTACAAGTTACCAAAACCTGAAGGATACTTCAAAAACAGTCTTAAAAGGGAAATTTATTGTATTAGATGCTTACATCCAAAAAACAGAAAGAGAGTACATCAACAACCTAATGAATCATCTTAAGGAAATGGAAAAGAAAGAGAAATCTAAACCTAAGCCCAACAGAAGAAAACAAATAACCAAAATTAAATTAGAAAGAAATGAATTGAAAACAAAAGAATCATTCAGAAAACAAATGAAACAAAAAGTTGGTTCTTGGAAAAAATAAATTAAATTGATAAATCTTTGGCCAGATTAAGTAGAAACAGAAAAGTAAAATCTCTATAACCTCAATCAGAAATTAAAGAGGGGAAATAACAACAGATACCACTGAGACATAAGAGATTATCTCTGACTACCATAAAACCTCTACCCCTAGAAATTTGACAATGTGGAGGAAATAGATCAATACCTGGAATCATACCATCTCCCTAGACTTAACCAGCAAGAACTATCTCTGTTGAACAGACCAATACAAGGACTGAGATTGAAGAAACAATAAAAAATATTCCAAAAAATAAAAACCCTAGACTAGATGGTTTCACAGCAGAATTCTACCAAACCTTCAAAGATGAGATTGTACCTATTCTGCAAAACCCATTACAAAATATTGAGAAGGAAGGAATCTTCTCTAACATGTTCTATGAAGCAAATATCACCCTGATACTAAAACCACAAAAGTACCCAACTAAAAGGGAGAACTACAGACCAATTTCACTAATGAATATAGATGCAAAAATACTCAATAAAATCTTAGCTAATAGATTATAGCTACACATTTTCAAAAATTACACATCATGACCAAGTAAGCTTCATCCCAGGGATACAAGGCTGGTTTAACATACACAAATCCATAAATGTAATTCACCATATCAGTAGAAGCAAAAATTAAGACACTATGATCTTCTCAATAGATGCAGAAAAAGCATTTGATAAGAGACATTATCCTTCTAACAAAAACACTTAAGAATATAGGTGGCACATTTCTTAAACTGATTGAAGCCATCTATAATAAACTGACAGCTAATATCATGCTGAATGGCATAAAATTTAAAGCTTTTCCACTTAGAACAGGAACCAGACGAGATTGTCCTCTATTGCCACTACTGTTCAACATAGTGTTGGAAGTTCTAGCCAATGCAGTCAGGCAAGAAAAGGATATTAAGAGCATCCAAATAAAGGAAGAGGTTGAAGTCTTACTCTTTGCTGATAAGTATATGATCTTATACTTAGAAAACTCAACCACAAAACTCCTGGACATGAACAAGACGTTACTCCTATAGTAATGTCTTAGGGTGTACAATCAATGTCCACAAATCAATAGCCTTTGTGTACACCAATAACAGCCCAATCAAGATGCTAATCAAAGATACAATTCCCTTCACAGTGGCTTTAAAAAAATGAAATACCGAGGAATTTACCTAACAAAAGGGGTGAAGGACCTCTACAAAGAGAATTATGAAACCCTAAGAAATAACAGAAGGCATTAACAAATGGAAGAACATACCATGCTCCTGGCTGAGAAGAATCAACATTGTTAAAATGTATATCCTACCCAAAGCAATCTACAGATTCATTGCAATCTCCATTAAAATACCAACATCATACTTTGAAGAAGTGGAAAAAGTTGTTCTTCATTTTGTATGGAATCAAGAAAAAAACCCGTATAGCCAAGGCAATTTTGAGTAATAAAAACAATGCCAGAGGCATCATTCTTCAAGACTTTAGGTTATCTTACACGTCCACAGTGATCAAAACAGCATGACATTGGCACAAAAATAGACATAGACATATGGTACCAAATAGGAAATGAAGAGATGAAACCAGTTTCTTATAGCCATCTGATCTTTGATAAATCAAACAAAAGCATATACTGGGGAAAATAATCCCTAGTCAATAAATGGTGCTGGGAGAACTGGATAACCACATGTAAAAGACTAAAATTGGACCCACAACTTTCACCACTTACAAAAATTGACTCCAGATGGATAAATGATTGAAATCTAAGACACTAACACATAAAAATCCTAAAAGAAAGTATGGGAAAAACTCTAGAGGATGTCAGCCTGGGGAAAGATTTTTTGAAGAAGACTTCAGTGATAATCACAACAACAACAAATATAAACAAATGGGGCTTAATTAAACTGAAAAGCTTTTGCACAGCTAAGAACACAATAATCACAGCAAATAGACAACCTTCAGAATGGGAAAGGATATTTGCATATTATGAATCTGACAAAGGGTTGATAACTAGGATCGATAGAGAACTCAAATTAATCAGTAAAGAAAGAACAAACAATCCTGTCATCACTGGGCAGGAGATAGGAACAGAACCTTCTCTGAGAAGGACAAACAAATGACTAGCAAACATACGAAAAAATGCTCATCATCCCTACTCATCAAAGAAATGCAATTCAAAACCACCCTAAGATATTACTTAACCCCAGTGAGAAGAGCCCACTTCACAAAGTCCTAGAGTTACTTAGAAATGCTGGCATGGGTGTGAAGAGAGAGGGACACTTTTACACTGTTGGTGGGACTGCAACTAATAGACTCTTTGGAAAGAAGCATGGAGAATCCTCAAAGAACTCAAATTAGACCTCGCATATGATTCTGCAGTTCCACTATGAGGTATCTACCCAGAAAAAAAAAAATCATTTTATCATGAAGACATTTGCAGCCAGGTGCAGTGGCTCACACCTGTATTCCTAGCACTCTGGGAGGCCAAGGCAGGTGGACTGTTTGAGCTCAGGGTTTTGAGACTGGCCTAGGCCAGAGCGAGACCCCATCTCTAAAAATAGCCAGCTGTTGTGGTGGGTTTCTCTATAATCCCAGCTACTCAGGAGGCTGAGGCAACAGAATGGCTTGAGCCCAAGAGATTGAGGTTGCTATGAGCTATGATGCCACATTACTCTACCACAGCTAACAAAGTGAGACTCTGTCTCAATAAAATAAAATAAAACAAAATAAAATAAAATAAAATGACATTTGCACTAGAATGTTTATCACAGCTCAATTTAAAATCACAAAGGTATAGAAACAACCTAAATGCACATCAACTCAGGAATGCATTAACAAGCTTTGGTGTATGTAAACCATGGAGTACTATTCAGCTGTAAGAAAAGATGATGACTTCACCTCTTTTGTATCAAACTGGATGGAGATGAAACACATTCTTGGTAAAGTATCACGAGAATGGAAAAGTAAGTATCCAATGTGCTCAATTCTATTATGAAGCCAGTAGATGATCTAACACATCCCCACATAGAAGAAAAACTTAATTCTATTCAAGTTGGGGTTAGAGTGAACAGGGATGAGGGAGAGAAGAGGTGGGGGATTGGGGTGCTCCCACCTAAAGGGCATGAGGTAGGGATGTATGGTACACTGTTTGAGTGTGGGGCACAACTACAGGAAGGACTGTACCCGAAAAATTCAAAAACTGTGACCTAGTTGTTTGTATCCTCACAATGACCTGAAATTTAACAAAATCACAACCCAAATACACATTTGAGAAATAACTTTAAGACATAAATTGGAACTGAATAAGAGAGGAGAGTCTCTAAAATTTTACTGACTGACAGAAAATATTTGAATCAATATAAAAACATTCCATGTTCATTATGGTAAATTCCCAAGATCAGGTTCTCTTGTAATTAATATATATAGCTTTACTGTAATCCCAATTAAAATCCCAAATACAACATAAATCTTTTGAAAGACCAAAAAAAAAAAAAAGAAAGAAAGAAAAGAAAAATGTCATCTACTGAGAGCTCATGCCATTCCATCCGTAATTCTTTAGGTGCCTTGATGACATCAACCAGGTGAGGCTGAAATGCTACTTAGAGTGTGAGGTCATGAGTCTCAAATTCAGTGAACCTTTCACTGTATTCTCCAATTAATAGGTCTATACTAGCTGTGTATTTTTCCAATGATTCACATATTATCATGCTGCTCATCAGTGATGTTCACTAACTGGGAAAAATGCTCATCCAAAATCTCATTTTGAAGAAATATTTTGAAAAATACAGCTTTTCTCCCAAATGCTTGGATTTTTTGCCATATGTCATATATAAACTTAGTTTTACTTTGCAAAGAAATATTCAAATGGTTTTGATGTGATATGACTGTCACACAGAAAGGCTGCATTCCTAAAGAGATATTCTTTCAATAATTCACATTGCTGACTCTTCTCTTCATACAATTTAACTATCTGTTCTCGTGGAGATAAAACTTTGACTAACACCTGTCCCTGTCATACCCAGGGCACCTGAGGATGATAACGGTAAATCCACATTCTTCAATGTTAACATGTTATGAAACTGAGGAGGCCAGGTTGCATTTGCACAAATATACAATACTTATAATTTGTTGCAAAGCATCATTTAAAATAGTAACTTTAGCACAGAGATGTTGCTGATGCAAGATACAATGAAAAGAAATTAGAGCCTCTCCATCTGCTAATACTTTTTTATCTGTGCAACAAACCCTTCACATTTTCCTGTCATGGAAGGTGCACCCTCTGTTAATACACTCACTAAATTCTCCAAATTCAATCTAACTTCACAACATTTATCTTGAAGGTTGTTGAAGATATCTATTCCCTGTATTCTGTCTACAAGAGTGTCCAAAGCAAGTAACTCCTCATAGCAACAAAAATCTTCTGTTATAACCTGAATGAATTATAAAACCTGTACTAAGTCAGTAGTGTCAATTGACTTATCCAAAGCAAATGAAAAATATATATTTTCCTTTTGAAGTATTGCATGTAATTGTTCTAAAGATCAGTTATGGTTCTCCTAGAAAGAGGAATTTTTGCACGTTGAAACATCATTGGGGGCTAAAGCATCCTTTGACAATGCATTTCCTCACAATTTCTACTCACCGATGGGCTTCCCTTGTTTCCTGAGTACATAGACTCTTTTATAAGTTGTTTCAGTGGCATTGTTTCCAGGTCTTACTTCTACTAGAAAGAATTGTCTTTGCTTTGGCTTTTCATATTTTAACTTTTGTACCTCTCCCTTTAATTTAAAATAGTAGTGGTCCTTATGAGTGTTATAACGCTGGTAAGAGCTGAGTTTCTTTAATGTTGATATTGCAGTATCACAAAGCAAACAAATCATCTCATATTTAGGAGAAACAAGATAATGTTGCAATTCCCAATCCTCCTTGAAATGTGTTTCTTCCCCCAGAATTCAGTCTTCTTTGACATTTTGGGCTTGTTAAGCAGACAAAATTTTAAAATTCTGTTGAGCTGTGCCACTATTCAAAAATTCCATTTCAAACGCAAACACAATGTGCCATGCACCCCTGTCAAGAGCTAGTAACAGAGCAGTGTTCTAGATCCCTATGCACACTCACTAGCCAGCCTCAAGTGGTGGTGGTGCCAGTCAGGTGAGGAAGTTAGAACTGAATGATGAGCACAGCAGCCATCAATTTAGCCCCGTGGCTTACTAGTGTTCTAATTGTGCCAGTCAGTCTGGGAGGTTTATTTCATTGAAACTTATTCTTTGGTATTTTAAATACATTCATTTTACAAATAAAAATATAAAATACAAGTGAAAATGTATTAACACAAATAAAAGGATTTGTTCCATAAAGTTTGGATTGAGTCAAAAGACTGCAATTCAAGACTGAGAAGGTTACGTGTGGCCCTGAGGCTGCAGCTCCCCCCTTCCCCTACCCCACCTCCGGTCCAACATGCTGCAGACTGAGCTGTGTGATTAGTTCTTAGTTCTTGACTTTCCTAAAATGTGATAGGCTGGGAAATTTTATTATGCGCAGGTTTTTAGTTATTCTCTTTGTTCAGAAAAGTCTTTGATTTTGTTAAGAATCTTACCTTAAATCTATAGATATGTGGTTCTGCTTAATAAGCAGAATCAGGGAAACATCATTAGAAACTGCAGGCGTTATTCTGAACACAGGCGGTACTCAAAGGGACTATAGCCGAATACCTCAGACAGGATGAGGCTGGTTCTATCCTAAAGCCCACAAAACACGGGGAAAGGGCATTGTTCTTCTGTGTGTGACTTCTCAAACATGGTTTTGTTTTGCTGTTTTTGCTGTGGGTTTGTGCCAGTTAAGAAGGGCTCATGTACTTGTAAAGACCCCAAGCTCAGCCCCCTTCTCTGTCCCTCCTGCATGCACTATCCTGCACAAGTTGAGCTCTTTAAACCTGGTTCTGTATCAATACAAAGGGGATGATAAAACCCACCTCATAAGAAAGAAGAGTAAGGAGAAAACCAGTCAAGAGAAATGTGTAAAAAGTACTTAGCGTAGTCCATATATAGAGTTAGGGATCAGTAAATGCCGGCAGCATTATTACAAGGAAAACATAGTTTCAGATTCCAAAAAGCAACCCTATTTTTGGCGACGTGTCCTAGGGGAAAGAAGTGAGTCAGGAGATGTGAATCCTATTTTGGGATTCAGAAACATAGTCACGGGAACCAGCAATTTCCCCGAGAGTTTGTGAGTTGATTTTAAAATGGAGAAAGTAATATTTTTGCTTACCTGTTTAGATGCATGGAGTACAACTATTTTCTCTCCTCAGAATGAAGACGACAAAACAGTGTTTCCAATCACGTGGGCCTTTTTAATTGAGCATGGAGGGATGAAAGTACTTCACACCACTTTCTGTTGTGTGCATTTTTCTTTAAAATTCTACCTGCACATGTCAAATTGTCCACAGCCAAGTCTAGTCGGTAGACGCTGACCAAACCCTGCTTTAGAAACTGAAAACCATGCCAAGATGCTCGCGGCTACCAGGAAAACTTTGACATCAGCAAAATAACTCCTGAAACATTCTCCTGCCTTATCACCCTGCTTTCCTCTCCCTGTGCTGTGCTTATTAAAAAGGGAGCAAAGAGAAATAATGGACTCTCTGGATTTCTCTGAGATAACATGCAGACATCTTTCTCTGGGATCCAACGAGACGTTCTTTGCAGGCTGAATAATATGAACTTAATTCTACCCTAACTACTGAAGCATAGTTTCCAGGTACCAATAACATTATTACTGTCCTTTCATATACCAATCCAAGGCGAATGACAAGTGCTTTGCTGAAGACTTTTAAAGTTTTTCCTTCCAAAGAAACTTTATTTCTTGTAACAAACCTTATACAGAAACCATCAAAATCAGAAATGACTAATTAACACTATTAGGGAAAATCCCCCAAAGCCTTCAGAGTTAAAATATTGTTTAATTAGATAAACTTTTTAAGAGTCCAGGATTCTCTCCTATGAAATGATGAGGTTTTACCCCCCAATCGTGTGTTGTTCATCATTTCATCACTCTGAGGTGCACCCTGCTGCTTCTGTTCACACAACAGAGGTGTGTCACCATGTTGTGAAGGTATCACTAGGACCCGAAAATAATGCTAGGATACTAATATTAACAACACCACCAAAACAAAACCAGAAACAAAATAATTATTGAGAATTCTGGATATAAAAATCTGCTCTTTCTCCAGGAACTCTTGGCCACGAGCCATATGAACAATGTATTTATCATTTTATATTTGCCTACAGTGACACCTGCTGGAAAATGGTGTTGAAGCTTTAAAATAAAATAAATTTAAAATAAAAACAAAGCTTTGGAAACATCAGCCATATGCTATTATTTTTATTATTGTTTTGAGTAAAAATACTTTTCCTAAACAATTTAATTTCTGATTCTGTTTTTGAATTTTATTTTTTGTACAATTTGAGAAACTGAGATTCGATTCCTCTTGATGAACTAATTATGTTACTGGTATTTGGAATTAACTCATATACGATGCAAACTATTTTTAAATGGAAGCATTTATAAACAGTTTGGTTGAATGATTTTGCTGCCTTCTGCATTATTGCCTTCAAAATTTATATATCAACTGCAACGTCATGATAAGTAATCTTTACAATCTTGCTGAAGATCAAATATCAAGATTGTTAATATTGGTCAGAATATATACTAGCATTTTGCTAAGCAGCATTAATGCACAAGCCATTTTGTGTTTGGGGTTTTTAGGGTAGATTTTAGCTTGCACTGGGCATCAACTACACCGTGCACAAAGCAGCTAACGTAGATCGTCTGCAAATTGCTTTTTATTTCAACAGAGACTTTGCATACTAAGTGTTCCCATTTCCTAATGACATAGAGAAGGATTTGTGCACCCAAGTCCCATCACCACTAATAAAATTTATCCAGAAAAATTCTGGCCTGTTAAAAGGATGTGAGTCTTTCATGAAGTTGACCTTCACGGCATTTTACACTGTTCATTCACAAGGGACACATCTGCAAAGCAGCATATCGATATCATCATATTCTTGACTTCAGCCACTCAGTCTTTTTAGTCATTTCAGTATAGTTCGTGTGTTGTTGGTGACAATGTCTTTCTTTTAAAAATTATGTTTTTCTAAACATAAAAGCTGCCCTCAAAGTCCTTAGCCAGGCATTGTGGCAGGCATCTATAGTCCCAGCTACTCGGGAGCTGAGGCAAGAGAATCGTCTAGGCCCAAAAGCTTCAGGTTGCTGTGAGCTGTGACGCTACAGCACTCTACCGAGGGCAACAAAGTGAGACTCTGCTCTAAAAAAAAAAAGTCCCAGTATCTTTATAGAGCAACCATGTGATGCTTTTTAAAGTAAGTGTTTATAAGAATTACCTTCAATTCATCTGTAACCATGCCTCCGTTTCTCTAAGACCTTGTTAGTGGTAAAGGAGATTTGGTACTTCAAAACAAAGCTGCTCATACCTTCATACCCACTATATAGGTGGTTCCCCATCTTTGACCATTTTACTGTATCTTTTCTTATGGGGGAAGGTATCTGCTTAAAAGTCAAAATTCACAGGGAAACTAAGTTTCTCTATTATCTTAAATTAACCTCCATGGTAATCCATTCTCTTGTTCCTTCAGCCTTAAAGACTATGTCTTTATAAACCACTACAGCTGCCAATGATTTGTTTACATATTCTATATACAAGGAAAGCTTGGCCAGTGGAAATACACTAAGGTAAGGTGCATGAGAAGCACTCCCTAAATTAACTAAATGTTCTAATTCATGTACTAAGACTTCTGTAGTTGAGCCGAGCCAGGAATCTTCTTTTCATCTCTCTCTGTGGCATCCTGAGGTGCTTATAGTTTGAATGTTTGTGTTCCCCCAAAATTCGTATGTGGAAACCTAATCACCAAGGTCATGGTATTAGTGGATAGGTCCTTTTCAGAGATGACTAGGTCACGAGGGCAGAATCCTCAGGAATAGTATTTGTGCCATTATGAGATAAGCCCAAGCAAGAGACACCAAATGTGAGCCAGGAAATGGGCCCCTCCCCTGATACTGAACCTTCTGGCACCTTGATCTTCAACTTTTCAGCCCCCAGAACTTCGAGAAATGAATTTCTGTTGTCTGTCAGCTAAGCAGTTTATGATATTTTGTTATAGCACAATGAACAAACTGAGAGGAATGGGTACAGCTCACTTAAAAAAAAAAAAGACACCTTTTTTCTAGGTGTCTATGTAAGTTTTATATATACACCTTCAAGATAGTCAAAAACCTCTCCAAATTTCCTTCTGAATTTCTAAAATTGAACTTCCTAGGCAGCAGCATAGATTTACCTAGTCTTTAATCCCCACCCTCAATTGATTCCACATTATAGAACAAAGCAGAGGTAAGGTTGGAAAATGCAAACTCGGCTCGGTGCCTGTGGCTCAATCAGTTAAGGCGCCAGCCATGTACACCTAGGGTGGCGGGTTTGAATCCCCAGCCCAGGCCCGCCAAACAACAATGATGGCTGCAACCAAAAAATGGCCGGGCATTCTGGCGGGTGCCTGTGGTCCCAGCTACTTGGGAGGCGGAGGCAGGAGACTCGCTTGAGCCCAGGAGTTGGAGGTTGCTATGAGCTGTGATGCCATGACACTCTGCCCAGGGGGATAGCTTGAGGCTCTGTCTCCAAAAAAAAAAAAAAAAAAATGCAAACTCTCAGTCCTAAGAATCTTAAGCGATAGTCAGAGAGACCTTGGGTTTCTCACCATACGGAGAAAAGAGTTGAGAGAACTATACTTCAGGTATAAAGAAAAAACCCACTTAAGCTGGAGCTCTTGAGAGAACAACTGTTTTATTTGCTGCAAATAAAATGTATATTTATATTTGTTTTTATTTTACATTTGTATTTTCTTATATAGATTGTAAGTTAAATACCAAATAGGATATCAATTTGATGTTCAGTTTTATCAGCACATTAAAATTACACTCAAATCATTAGAAAGCTATGTTGATAAAAGAAATTATTCCATTTTTATCCATACTTTAAAAAGTTAATTCTCAAATGACTACAGCACAGATTGGGGACAGGGGTCTGAATCTTTCCTTTGAGAATATTTTAATCTTTGTACTCATTGTTATGACAGTGCAAATTAAAATCACATAATTGTCTGCTGAATGACCCTTTGGAACTGAGAACTATCGTGTCATTTCCGTGACTATGTGTTTTCCGAGTAATCCTACTTTTCTGGTGTAGTCTGACTAAAGAAAAAAGAACAGAGGTAGATTTAGTGTGCAAATGACAACTTTTTAAAATGTGAAGGACAAGTCACACAAGGACATAATAAATACGTTCAAACTTTTTCAATAGTTTCCAATAGAGAAAAGTAGTGGGGAAAAGAAAGTCATTTCACCGTCTGTCTTGTAGACCTTTCTTTTGGAATCTCAATAGAGCTGAAAATCAAGAGAACTACCTTCCTTTCCATTAAGTTGGAAATAGACTCAAACTGACTAATACGAGGAATCAGGGATTGGTTCAAAGTAGGAATGTGTTCTAAATAGTCCCCTCAGAACCCTCCTGTGTAGGGTGTTATGCATATTGAGAAGGAACTAGGGCTCTTATTTTTCTGAGATAACCTTGATCTGTAAAGATGACATTGGCTGGGAGCTATCCATAGGCCATCTTCACTGCTAGAGGGATGAAGAGAGAGAGAGAGAGAAAGTCTTTCTAAGAGTAAAGCCGTCTTATAACCAAGAATAGAAGTAGAGCATTCAAATGAAATAATTATAATCCCTGAGTTCAACTGTTTCTTAAATATTGGTTTCGCCTTCCCAATTATGTGTTTATGATGCAATATAATCCCAAAAGTTGTATTTTGAGGTTGTTGTGTTATTGTTTGTTATCTTGCTTGAGCTAATTTTAGTTGGGATTCTGCTCTTGTCACAAAAAGAGTTTTGATCAATACACCTGGCATGTAATAGCATATACATACACAAAGTAAAAAAAGAAGATAAGAATCAATGCCATATTCACACCCATAAGTGGCCAGTTCATTTCAGAAAATAACATCACTCGTTGGATTAGTATTGCTAATACAAATTGTATTGGGCTTGTAGTTTGTTTACATTTAATATGTATATTTGTTTTTAATAGTTTTTAAATAGTTCAATAATTTTATAAAAACTGCAGGTATAAAGAGTTTATATATCATTTTATGTTTTCTCATATTTAAGTAATATAACAATAAAAATCATTTACATTACCACTGGGAGTCCACAATAATTTTTCCCTTTCACAAGGGATCTGTCCCGAAATCAGAAGCTTAAGAAAATCCTACATGGTTCAGTGCCCGTAACACAGTGGTTAAGGCGCCAGCCATGTGCACCAAGGCTGGCGGGTTCAAACCTAGCTTGGGCCAGCTAAACAACAATGACAACTGCAACAAAAAAATAGTAGGGCATTGTGGCAGGTGCCTGTAATCCCAGCTACTTGGGAGGCTGAGGCAAGAGAATCACTTAAGCCCAAGAATTTGAGGTTGCTATGAGCAGTGCCACTATGGCACTCTACTGAAGGTTAAAAAAAAAAGAAAGAAAGAAAAGAAAAAAAACTCTATATGATGATGATGAATCAGGAGAAAAAAGTGTTCCCTTGCATTGGTGATGAGAGCACAACATAGTTCCTAAATGGAAGGGGATTCCCTGTGCCTTTAACCTTTGGAATCTATTTTTTGCAATCTACTTCAAAGAGAAAAAAAATGTCAAAATGTGATATGACTGTGCATAAAGGTATTTATTGTGGTGCTGGTCATAATAACAAAAGATTGGCAAGAGCCCAAATAAGAACCCAAATGCTCACGAGGAGACTGGGGAATACACTGTGGTACAATCATTCCGTGCAAATGTAAAAAAAAAAAAATGAGCAAGACTTCTACATAAAATAGGATCTCTAAGGTATAAGTTAAGATAAAGAGGCAGCTTTTTATTAAAAAAAAAAGTGGAGAGAGATTTAATGTAAATGTACAATCATGTTTATATTTTCAACAAGAAATAATGGAAGACTATACCAAAAACTAATAAAAACTTGTTCCTATGGGAGAGGAAAAGGAAAATGTGGGAGGGACTGGGATGAAAACCAAGTTAATACAATTCTGAATTTTGTAGAGTTGAAGGGTTTGGGAATTGAAATCATATGAATGGCAATATTTTGCCTAATTAAAAAAGAAAAGAGCATTTCTTAAAAATTAAGATAGAAATAAACAAACTGAAATGTACATTAAGACGGTAACATAGCCACACATAGAACAGAAATATTTAAAGTAACTTTAAAACAAGTTTGACTGTATATCTCTTGTAAACTATACAGACAAAAATAGCTCAAAGAAATCTTAAATTGTATCATTAGTCTTATGTTAGCATTAATATTAGTATTATTAGCATAGCTATTATAGGGATATTGCAGCATAAAGTAAATAAGTAACAATTTTAATATTATTAGGAGCCCGAAGGGGTCGAGCTAACATACAAAATCCACCACACAAAGTAAACACAAGACAACCAGATGTCATATGACTGGTGATGTGAAGCAAGAAGAAATAAAAAAATCTTCTTTTCTTCAAAAAAAATTAAACCTGAATTTATTTTTTCAATTATTTAATATTTGAGTGAAATTCAAATTAAATTGGGTCTCCTATTTTTTTTTTTTTTTGAGACGGAGCCTCAAGCTGTCGCCCTGGGTAGAGTGCTGTGGCATCACAACTCACAGCAACCTCCAACTCTTGGGCTCATGCAAGTCTCCTGCCTCCGCCTCCCAAGTAGCTGGGACCACAGGCACCCACCATGATGCCCTGCTATTTTTGGTTGTAGCCGTCATTGTTGTTTGGCAGCAGATCTGGATTTGAACCCAACCGCTCAGGTGTGTGTGGCTGGTGCCTTTGCCGCTTGAGCCACAGGCACTGAGCCTAAACCTGAATTTAATTAAGCATCTGAATCTAACCACTAGTTTATAGTTAATTCAGTGTATTAAGGAATGATATTAATGTCAAGAACATAAACAACACCAGGATGCAGCCAAATACAGAACGTGATAGATTCTGAAGGGCAAGTGCCCAGAGTGTCTAACAGTTTGACACGCCCGACTCATTTGAGCCACAGGTGCGGCCTGAGAATCACTTTTAATGCATTGAAGCTTCTTGATGGCAACCAAGTCAACATCTGGCAGTAATAGTCAAGATGCATAGAGCAAGGCTTCCCTTGCCCTCTGTATAGAGTAGTGGTTCTCAACCTTCCTAATGCTGCGACCCTTTAATACAGTTCCTCATGTTGTGGTGACCCCCAACCGTAGAATTATTTTTGTTGGTACTTCATAACTGTAATTTTGCTACTGTTATGAATTCTAATATAATATCTGATATGCAGGATGTATTTTCATTGTTATAAAGGGGTTGTGACCCACAGGTTGAGAACGGCTGGTATAGAGTCACTACCTTCCATTTCTCTCAAGTAAATTTGTTTTGCCATTTCTGAATCCATTGTTAGGTTTTTACAATTGTTTCATCTATAATATTAATCACACCTTTCTTATTATCTTTATAATAAAAACATGGGTCTTTGAAGTCAGAAATATTTTGGTTTAAGCCTCAGACCCATGCTAATTATCCCCAAAACCTCAGGAAATGTAATTAACCTCCTGAGCTTCATCTGTCTGTGTTAGTCTGGCTTTTGCTGCTAGAACAGACTACTGGGGACTGGGTAATTTGTACAGAACAGAGACTTATTTCTCACCATGTTAGAGGGGAAAGTCCACAGCAGAGGTCCTGCATCTGGTGAGGGCCTCCTCGCTGCATGTCCCAGGGCAGGAGAGCCCAGGAGAGAGGCCGAGGAGGGGACTGAGCTCATCCTTTTTATGGGGAACTCACTCTCTTGATAACTGATGTAGTGCTCTGACAACAGTGGCAAATACATGTTTTATATCTTAAGTCTTAGTCATCTTACAACGTTTAATCACCTCTCAGAGGTGATCAATCCCTGAATCATCTCTTAAATGTCCCACCTTTCAAATTGCAGTATTGGCAATTAAGTTTCCAACACATGAGCACTGGGGGCACCTTCAAATCACAGAGCTTTCCCATCTGTACAATGAGCAGAGTTTCCCCTGTCTTCCTTCGATCCAAAACACCTTCTATTTGGATAAGCAGCCTTTTTATTACATTCCTGTTGCCACTGGATTCCTCTAAACAGCAGCAAAAGAATTACCTTTATCCCAGAACAACCTCAGAGGTCTCTGAAAATGTACTTCAAATCCAAACCTAAGGATGGCGGTGTTTTCTGCCAGGTGGTTTCCCTTTTCTCTAGCTTCTTAATTCTTAACACATCACTGGATGGTGCTCTTTGCCTGCAAAGAGAAAATCTGCTCACCTCATCCTCCTGGCTGTCAGGCCTTAAGAAACTGATGTTCTATCATGAAACTTACTTTCTTTGGTCAGAAGTTGTTTAGAAGATGTCTTCTAAAGTAGTTGAAGTTATAGGCTTGCAGACTCATGTAACTTTACATTATGGAATTCTGAATTTAAGCCCAAATATAATATTTGAAGTATGTGTGTGGCTCGGCACCTGTGGCTCAAGTGGCTAAGGCACCAGCCACATACACCTAAGCTGGCGGATTCGAATCCAGCCCAGGCCCGCCAAACAACAATGATGGCTGCTACCAAAAATAGCCAGATGTTGTGGCGGGTGCCTGTGGTCCCAGCTACTTGGGAGGCAGAGGCAGGAGACTTGCTTGAGCCCAGGAGTTGGAGGTTGCTGTAAGCTGTGATGCCACGGCACTCTACCCATTGGGATAGCTTGAGGCTCTGTCTAAAAAAAAAAAAAAAAAAAAAGGAAGAAGAAGAAGAGAAATATGTGTGTGATATTTAGTTTTAAAGGGATTGGGAGGTTGGTTTCACCTGGACAGTCCAGCCACTGCCAGCTTGTCATTTGGATAAAGGTCAGGACTACATCTGCCGACCTCATGAGAGAAGATGACCCAGGACACCTCCACTAACAAGCCTTCAGGAGAACACACAGCTCATCTACACCACTGCTCATCTGCTCACTGACCAGCTGAAGGACGTGCTGTCCCTCTTTTGACTGGACAAGAATATTTCAACTTGTGGAACAATTCCAGATGTTTTCTTCCCCTCTGCTGAGTATAAACCCATCTGGAGTAGTGAGAAACTGTAACCAGCTGAGCTCCTTCAGTTAGATAACTTTGCTTGGAAATATAAGAGCGATAATAGTTATACATATCTGGGAGCCTATGTTTCTTCATAAATAGCCACTCAGTGAAAGAGCTCAGACTGGTGCTAGTTTCATTTCTGGAATTATAAGACAGTTCATTACATAAGTTTGAGATGCACAAAAATCACGTGCATCCGTGCAGATGGAAACAAATGACACAAAGCCCTCTCAGCAACTCCTGACCAGCTACCCAAGTTGAAACTTGCATGGGTACATCAGAAAGGACACTGTCGCCTCAGCACCAGTAGCTCAAGCGGCTAGAGCACCAGCCACATACACCAGAGCCAGTGGGTTCAAATCCAGCCGGGCCTGCCAAACAACAATGACAAGTACAACAACAACAACAACAAAAATAGCCAGGCATTGTGGCAGGCACCTATAGTCTCAGCTACTTGGGAGGCTTCAGCTTAAGCCTAGGAGTTGGAGGTTGCTGTGAGCTGTGATGCCATGGCACTCTACCCAGGGCAACAGCTGGAGGCTCTGTTTCAAAAAAAAAAAAAAAGAAAGAAAGAAAGCATGCTGTCCACTGTGTTTTTTGGAAGTGCAATAATGGACCATAACACAGTGTGTCTCAAAACTTTCACAGTGACCCATGATTATCAGACTAACACCATTCTTGACGGACAATTTGTCTGTTTCAGCTTTCATGGTTTAGATCGGTTATTCCTCCCCTTCTTGGATTGTCTCCGTCCTGGCCTTATGGGATTATCTAGTCTCACCTGCTAGAGAGATAAAAGTAAAGTCCAAAGACCATTATTTGTTCAATCAATTTCTACTCTCCAGATTAGAGACCAGATTTTTTCCCTAAGAACCTGAAACTTGGCTTTTTCACAATTCCCCAGAGCACGGAGGACCATATTCTGAGCTGGCAGTCATTCCATAAATGTTGGTGACTGAGTTCAATTTCTTTTACTCTGTTTTCCATTGAATAAATATAAAAGGAAGGGAAATCTAGTAATGTTGAGGAATAGAGTACGAGAAGATATTTTGACAAAATATGTAGTTGCTATGGCATTGATAAGAAACCTGAATCTTTCTTTATTTTGAACATTTAATGTTGGATCCAGAGCTTTAATTTTCCTCATATTTGTTTGATCACTATCAATGATGCAGGAATGGTTCAGCTAATTATGGTCTCCAGATTTTTAAAAGTTAAATAAACGTGTACTGTGTATTCTAACAAGTCCCAAGTGAAATGATAAACAAGGAAGAATATGACCAATCCCCTAATTATGTTTCTTTCCAGCCCACTGAACATGCCTAAATATTAAGGCGTGGAACCAAACAGTCCCAGGAACTTGACATGAACATGTTCCTAAAATTAATAAAAGTTAATTACTACCAGATATATTTGCACTTAGTGAAATTCTCTTTCTATTTCCCTTTCAAATTCTCCTAATAAATTAATAGCATAGACAATGACATATAAAAAAGATTTCCTTAAATTTACAAATGTCATAAACCAAGTCCTTTCAGTTTCCTCATCTTCAAAATAAGAAGAATGAATACTAATCATAATGAATAAATACCTGGAAAAGTTTCTTACAATAAATAGTTAAATACTCTAATTGTAAAACAATTTTGTATTTCGTATCTTTTCTGAAACAAAAAACAAAACAAAAAGCAAAACAGTCCAGTAATTATTATTACTCTTCAGTAGGCAGAGAATAAAAGAACCTTCTTCTACTATTATTAATTAACTGACAGTATTGCTGAAGTTTTCCATCACGTGCTCACTATTAGCTGACCTGCGGCTGGGTCGTGTAGGAGGTCTCTGTCCTGCCCTGAGGTGGAGTTGATGTTTTTCCATCTCCGACACCAATAGTCAAAGAACATGTGGTCTGGTGCAGGAAGAGAACCAGATGCTTCTACACAGTAGGCCCCATTCCAGTATAGAGTATCAAATAAAAGAACTGGAAAATTATACCAACTTCTCTTCTCAACAACAGTTAAATCCTCAGCATAAGGCATGTACCCAATCCAACCTGAATTATGAGGAAAGTAGTTTGGACTCTTTATTCTTTGGAAAAGTCCAGAATAAGGTGGGAACATGTAACTTCACTGTGAAGATATTTCAGAGGAAATGAAGAATGATTCAAGTCCCAAAGAGAGATATCCTCATTAATTAAAAACAAATTTAACTACCAAGAGAAGCCTCCATCACTTTGGGAAATAAAGAAGATGAAAATTTTGAATAAAAATTAACATTTCCCACTGAGTATACAAAACTTCACTTATGAAGACATTTAAAAATAAGACTTTTTAATAAGATTATCATTGGGGTTATTTGGGATGGAGATAATGATTAAACTAAAGTCATTTCAGATCACTTCTGAATTAGAGTATTTTTTACTTTACCTGATGAAAAAGTGAAATTAGTCCTCCCCACTACTTTAGCATCCTATTTAGTAGACCTTTAAACAATTTTTAAACAAGAAAATAATCTTCTCAGCTTCAAGTTTGAACAACTATTTAATAATTGCAGCTACTATATTTAAGCTAGAAACCACTGCCTCCGCTGTCTTTCATTCTCTTTTAGGACAACGATGACATCATTTTGCGCGGAAAATCCACTCTACAACTAAAACTTGCTATTTATTTTTAACACCAGGTAAAAACATAAGATTAGCCACAGTATGCCAATTGCTAGAGACACAAAGATGGGGGGAAATTAAGATATACTGTATTTCCTGCCATTCAGAAGTCCATTGTCCAGCGGGGGTACAGACAAATAGATGGATATAATAAGTTCACTGATGAGCCAGATTCCTTACTGGAACAGCAGATAACAATTTTATTTTCCTTCCTGAATAGGCTTTCCTCCACATTTTGTCAAATCTCCCCATCCATTGGAAACATCGCAGGTAGCTCCCATAACTTCTCCCATCATCTGTAGGTGCTAATAGGTTTCTTCAGTTATGGGAGTCTAGTTCAATCTCATAGCTCTCTTCAGTATCTCTTACCCCAATGGGAGTCTAGTCCAATCTCATAGCTATCTTCAGTATCTCTTACCCCAGTGGGAGTCTAGTTCAATCTCATAGCTATCTTCAATATCTCTTACCCCTTTCCCACTTTCCACTTCTTTCCAGATGTGGGAGCTTAATGAGCTCACAGAAGGTCAACAGGGAGAACTATTTGTCTGGGTCCTTAATCCAGGTATTGCAGAATGAATTATTCCAACTGATGAATGCCATGTATTTCAGACTATTCCCAAATGGTCAGACCCTACCCAGATAGTGTGATAGTCTGGCTTTTATTCACACCCTTTCCATCGCTTCACAAGGGAAGTGATTTTTTCCAGATAAAGAGAATGCTAATTCAGAATTCCAAGGAATAAGTAAGAATTTTCCTTGATCTTACCCAACAGGCCAAGAAGCAGTAATAAGTATTACAGAATGGATTTTATTTTTTCACAATATAGATAAAATAAAAACTAGAAAGGCTTCAAAGCAGGTCACACAGTGGGCACTGAGAGGAACACTGGAAAAAACTTGCAAATTTCAAAGTTTCCATTTTTAATGAATTATTTCTTCCCATTGTTATAACCTCCTTTCAAAGCATCAGAAATCTTTGCGAACTGCATTCCTAAAACAGTATTCCCATTTTACAGACAAGAAAGCTAGGCACTAAAGAGTTAAGTAATTTACCCAATATCATAAAACTAGTAAATAGCAGAGCAGGGATATGAGTCTGGAAGGTCCACATACAGCCAGAGCCGGGGCTATGAACTTACCATATATGCAGTCCTGTCTCTCCTGAATACTAGCTAAGCTAATAAAAAGACAGAACATTTTAGGATGGCATGTTAATAGGCACTCTGCTGTTGGTAATTATAATGATATTTTTATCTAGAATGATTCTAACCTAAAAGAATGACTAGAATGGGGAAAGCTTAAGATGAGCTGAAGCCATTTGGAATTAGAAAAGGGATTTGTGGTGCTGCCTGCCCCAAAAGCATTACCTTCCTACAATATCCTTCTATACAGTCAGTATCGCAGAGAAATCTGCACTGTCCGATTGTATTTCTCAAAGAATATTTTCAACAATGTTAGCACTCTGAGAAGTGAGGTGGAGGATCTCTTGAGCTCAGGAGTTCGAGACTAGCCTGACAAAAGAGTGACACTTGTCTCTACTAAAAATACAAAAAAATTAGCTGGGCATTGTCACAGGTGTCTGTAGTCCTAGCCACTTGGAAGGCTAGAGAAAGAAGATGGCTTGAGCCCAGGAGTTTGAGGTTGCTGTGAGCTATGACACCATACCACTCTGGAGCAACAGAGTGAGACTCTGTCTCAAATAAATAAATAAACAAACAAACAGTTATAATTGTTTGGTTACTAGGGTGACTTCCCTCCTCAACGTCAGCTGTCAGTCAGAGATGTCACACATGAAATTCTTACTGAGCACATTTTGCTTAAAACATTCTACATATAGGGGTGGCGCCTGTGGCTCAAAGGAGTAGGGCGCCGGCCCCATATGCTGGAGGTGGCGGGTTCAAACCCAGCCCCAGCCAAAAACTGCCCAAAAAAACCATTCTACATACAAATGATTTTCGGATTGCCAATGATTCAAGGTCTTCACTGATAACTTATTATCAGCTTACTGAATGGAGGGTTTCCTGAATTGTGTTTCATGGGAAATTGTACCCTTAAGTTTTGCTCTATGAATAGAGGATTCCATCCTCAACTACACGTTTTGTCTTCTTGCTAAAGGTCTGACATTCATTGTGGCATATTAAAAACTGTGGGAAGAAGTAAGGTGGATAAGACTGTCCAACTTCAGTTGTTCCTTATTTCCCGGGTTTCTTTAGCATTTGCCTCTTGTTCTCTGAATACCCCATAACACATTCACGTGGTGCACCACACAGTGGTCTCACGCGTTCTCGGTGACAGGGTTGTTCAGGCCGTTAGCAATACCTGAAGCCTGGCTGCACTGGGAATTTAGGTGATAAATAGAGCGGGGCCAAAATGGGAGAAAGGAGGCCAAACATTCTGCCTTGATTCAATGCCTATGGTTTCTTCAGCTGGTCATTTTACCACTCTGAAGACCACTTTCCACATCTACAAATAAGAAAACAAATCATAGTGATGTTTTTATTTTTTTTAACAGCCCACCACAGAAAACAATGGTGTTTAGAATCTTTTTGTAAGCTGAGAAATGAGCTGTACACATTGTAGGGAAAAAAAAGCTTCCCGAGAGTTCAGACACAAGTGGGCCTGCTCGGCTGACAGGGATGAGAGAACGCTCTGCAGTTCCACTTGCCAGACCTCTGTGTCCAGGCCTGAGAACAGTTGAAACTATTAATTTCCATCATGCTTTGTAATTCTAGTTAATTCTATGCCATAAGCATGGCTACCTGGCTATGTAATAAAAAAAAAAAATCTGAAATGTTCAAAAGCTGTTAGAGACTGAAATAGATGAATATTGGTTGATTGGAATGCATTTTCATCCCCTTGGAACTTTGTAAGAATAAGCATATTGGTCTTGCATAGGAGGGATTTTTAATAATATGAGCCAAAAATATATTTGGCCTGTTAAATAAGCAATGACACCATCTAAAGATATCTCGGTCATCCCTGCCACCATTAATCACCTCCACCTCCATCAAAGCTCCCACATCGCTAGGACAAGAGACCATCAGGAGCTAACAGCAAATCCAGAATTGCCTCCCAAGTAGAATCCCACGAAAGCCAGACCAGCATGTCCCCAGACAGGAAAGAAAGTCCATTGTATCTTTTAAGCTTGCTGCCCAAACATAAGAAAGACCATCAGAATAGTGTCTCTCGGGATTCTTCAGATGGAGTCCGAAGCCAGTCAGCTGAGGTGGCCAGCTGGCTGGGCACTGGTCCAAGGAAGCGACCCCAGAGGGAGATAGGTGGTTTTCATTAGGTGATGTCAGCCCCACAGGTGCAGAACTTACTCACACAGAAGGTCCCTGGCCAGAGCCCTATGTAGGTCACCCACACTTTAAGTTTCTTAGAAGCACTTTTTAGAGAAATACAGTAGTTTTCTGGAAATTCAAGCAGGGTTTATATCTTATCTGACATGTAACTGGGAATGCGGAAGGACAGTGTGTGACTCTTCTGTCTCCTGCACAGGGAATCCCCTGGTTTTCTTATTGCCCTGAGACAGATGTTTGATGGGAACATTCACCAAAATGTATCCAAAGCCATGATTCATAAGGCTCCCCAGGGACAATACATTAAGAGATTCCATACCCAGGTGGCACCTATGGCTCAGTGAGTAGGGCACTGGCCCCATATACCAAGGGTGGCAGGTTCGAACTCAAACCCAACTGCAACAAAAAAATAGCTGGGTGTTGTGGTAGGCAACTGTAGTCCCAGCTACTTGGGAGGCTGAGGCAAGAGAATCACCTAAGCCCAAGAGCTGGAGGTTGCTATGAGCTGTGATGCCACAGCACTCTACTGAGGGCAACAAAGTAAGACTCTGTCTCTAAAAAAAAAAGAGAGAGAGAGAGATTCTATAGCCAACAGAGTCAACTGATTTAGAGCTATGGACCCAATTCCAACACAGATTCTGCTTAATGAACTTACCAGTGTGGTGAACCTTCCGACCTCTCTAGAAGTGACAACCTATGTGTAATTCTAGGAGGGCACCCAGGTCTTCCCTGTAATTCTCACCTGTGAGACCCTGGGCCAGGTAATAAGGGGAAGCAACAATTGATGGGGATGCGCAGCCAGACTTGCCCTTCTCCGGTGTCTACAAAGCTGATGCGTGGGCAGAAAGCCGTGTCTGTTTGTGCTCTCATGGCCTGACCACTCTGCACAGGGGCCCAATCTGTACACCCATCACTGCTGGGCCTTGCTCTTTGTTCCCACGGCACCACAGCCCTCTGACATCTGCAGAGACTTTCTGTGCCCTTTCCTGGCATAAGCACCTGCTTCCAGGTCCAAGTCAGAGCAGAATGAGAAGAAAAAGTGCTTCACATTCTTAAGCCCTGTCCCAAGAGCTCAGTTTCCTACCTACCCAGGTTTCCAATAAGGAAAATGCTAATGAGGTCCCCGGCCAGGGCCAATAACCCCAGAGACGATCTCCAGGGAAGCACACACAGGGCCACATGAAGAAACATCTTCTGTCACCTCCTGCCCACATCAACCTTCACTCTCAACCACTTCCAAAAGTATTCCTGCAACCCTGAAATTTCACAATAGGCCAATAATCAATGACCCATAGGTCCACACTCCACCCATCCTGCCCTATTTCAAAATCCCAAGGAAGTAATTCACCCAGAGGCACAACCCTCAGATTGAAGGTCTAACATGGAAACTACCCCCCACCCAGACTGCAGAGGTTCCAGGCCTCCAGGGAAGGAGGATCCAAGGTATCTGCTGTGTTGCTGACCTCGTGAATGCAGCGGCGCTCTCTGAGTAGTAGAATGTTGAATAGGCCACTGAATTTTCCCAGTTAGCCATGTCAGTAAAACATAATGTGTAATGTTTTCTTCCCTGCTGTAAAATGTATCCAGCCTATAGAAATTAAGGGGGCACTAAATCAGAAAGCAAAGTGTGCTGTGAAATGTTTTCACTAAACTGTCCTGCTTTATATGATAGGCTACTTAATGACACAGCTTAGATATATGTCTCCTAAAATACCATGAAATATAGCATTGCTCCCAATTTTTGGCAGTACCTGGGCACAATAGATCACCAGCTCATTCCCTTTCTCTGAACGGTTGAAGATCAGTAACTAAATCACATCAGTGCTTATCAAGTAATTACATTATTAAAATGACACACGTCAGTCAGGGCATACCTTGCCTTTGTCTTTGAATTCTTTGTCTTCTCCATCTTATTAGTCAAAACAGTATTTTCAGCACTGTTCTCGGGAATTAAGAAAGCTATATTTAAATAATGTTAATAGGCCGTGACATAAACCTGCATGAGGAATCAGGGAAGACTCAGGCTACACCTGCTCACAAGTAGCAGAGAAAATAGACTGTGGCAAGCTGAACTTGGCATTCTAAGGCTTTTGTTACAGAGCCACAACCTTTGTGCTTCTAAACCATTTTCCATCACTGGAACTTTTCACTCTCATTGTTCATAATGATGATTAAAGTCTGTCAAGAACAAATGTAGTCACAAGAGTGCAAAGCACTCTTACGGAACCAAATAAAGGCTAATGTAATTCCATTGCTAGTAGGAATTTTGGAAGGGAATTTTTGTTCTTTCAAGTTTAATTCAGAAATACGTACAACTCTAATTTTCAACTGAATTTTATTTTGAGGAGGTTGAGAGTTTGTTTATAAGAACCAAAATGATTACAAAAATTATTTTTAAAAAGTCATTTTTTAAGTTGCCTGATTACAGTGATAACATGGGGGACTTGTGTGTACAACACTGAGTCAGAAGTCTGTCCTTCAGGGAGAGGAACATGGCCAAATTCACAAAACCATTTATTGACCAATCAAAACCAACTGAAATGTCAAGCTGCTTTTAAAGACAGGTATCGGAAATGCAAATTTAGTAAATTATCTCTGACTTTCATGAGCAAAGTAAACATCACGCACACTTCCATAGGTATGTTGCTAGTTGTTGTTTTTTTTTTTTTTAAGAAGCCCGTCTTCTTCCTTAGTATTTCAGAGATGATCTTTCAGCCCATGGAGAGAGTTATTGCCAGAGAAGATGAGGTCCACAGATGAAAGAACATCCAATTTGTCCAAGAGGAAGTCATTAGAACTCCTTTGGTAAGTACAATGTCATTGCAGAGGATGGCGAGAAAGTGGTTGGAAGGAGGTCAAGAAGAAATTCAGAGGTGAGGAAGTGAATCAAACATCTGATGAGTTTGGAATAGGTTGAAGGGAAGGTTTTTAGTTGAAGAATGAAGAAAAGTTAATGGATTTTGACAGAGGGAGTTTAATAAGAATAAAAGAGAATTAAGGTTAAAAGATTAAGTAGAATTTCAGAGGAAAATTATAGGAAAAGAACACCATAGGGAGACGTTTATTCAGCCCTGAGTTTTAAAGAGAGAAAAATCGGGATAGGAAGGCCCAAATGTGAGAAATATAAAAAAGACGGTGAATGAAAGGACGAAAACAGGCAAGAAAAGAACAGAGAGAGACCATCCTGGAGAACTCAGACAATCATATCTTAATAAGCACCTGGGGGAGAAAGGTAAGAATAGAAAAGTCTCGAGACAGAGCTGAAGGAAGGTGTGAAAGGTCTCGGGCTAATGTCAAAAAAAACAAACTAACAAAAACAGAATGGGGTTCACTATTGTGCAAGATGATAACAAAAGCAAAGACTGAAGACCCAGCTCACCATGCAGGGCCAAGCAAGGTGCAAACAGGAGGATGCTATTATGACAATTCAAAGAAGGGGCTGGGTAAAGCCAACACGTGAAAACAACAAGACCAGCGAGTTCCAGCAAGAAAAGGAGGATTCCTCATACTGAGGGCAGAAGTGGGGCAACGGGGGGCGGCCGGGCACACTCCAGGCAGGGAGAAGCAAGGATTACATTTCTCTGAAACACACAGTTGTTGAGTTTAATCTGTTCTGATATAGTCACGTCATAACGAAAGGGAATTTAACCATGACCCTGTAAGACTTTTCTTTCCGTGGGTTAAAACAGGCTGTCTGACCTTCACACCAGATCCTCCATATACCACCATAAATACGGCGCAATTCAACACCTGCATGGAAAGTGAGGAAGGAATGGCTGGGCCTCTTCCCTACCACGGGGATAGCCCTACCTAGTTTATAATTTTTGGATAGTCTTCCAATTCTTTTTATAATTTTGAAATGTTAAAAGACCTTTCATCGCAGTAGTAGGACTTCACAGGTGGAGTAGAGAACATGGGCTTTGCCCAGACTGATCTGAATTCAAATCCCAAGTCTGTGGAGCTGGGCAAGTTTTTGAATCTCTCTGAGCCCTGGTTTCATCATCTACAAATTTGGGATAATATTTTAGAGTCATTTGTAGAAATAGATATGGTCTATTTTTTGGAGTACAGTTCAGTATTCAAGGTTTAGTATTAATATTATTGATAGTATATAATGGAGTCTCTTTACTGTTAAATTAAGGCCATTTCATTTTTTTCTCTGCTCTCACCACAGTTTTCTAATAATTAACCCCAAATATCCTATCATTTTACTTCCACACGTTGATTTACAAGTACTAGAAATGATTAAATATTTAATATATTGGTTTGCCTATTTTTTTTTTTTTTGAGATAGCATCTCACTATGTTGCCCTTGGTTGAGTGCTATGGCATCATAGATCACAGCAACCTCAAACTCTTAGGCTTAAGCGATTCTCTTGCCTCAGCCTCCTGAGTAGCTGGGACTACAGGCACACGCCACAACACCCAGCTATCTTTTTGTTGCAGTTGTTTAGCTGCTCCAGGCCAGGCTCGAACCCACCAGCCTCGGTGTATATGGCTGGCACTATAATCACTGTGCTATGGGTACCAAGCCTGGTTTGCCTATTTTGACAACACAGGTTTCCAATAATCCCATAGGTGCTATTTAATGCATGTTTGTATAAAATGTTATGATGTGTATATGCTTATAAATGCATATATTACATATTATATATGTAGCCACTTCCCTAAATACTATTGAATGTTAAAATGTCATTTAAACACTTATCCTTTAAGCTTCCAATGTATTTGTGTGCAAGAAAAATCAAAAGCAAAGCCTTCAAATTCTTCATCTCTGAAATGGGAATAACGCTATCCTTGGCAGTTTGTTGTAAAGGTCCAGTGAGATTACATACGTAAGGGCCCACTGACAAGGTGCAGATCAGAGGACCAGTGAACCCCTTCTCCTGTCCTATTTCTACCTGTCTAAATACTATGCATCCTCTTCCAGGTCCAACCTTCCAGGTCCATCCAGCAAGACCAACCTTGCCCATGCTGGAAAAACTCTTCTTTTTTTTTTTTTTGGAAAAACTCTTCTATTCTCACAGCCGTCTGCATTTTGATTGTCCTGGATACTCAATCTCATTGTATTGATCCAACATTACATAGACCCTGATCTCACAAGGGCTTGACCTCTCACCACCAGTGACATCCAGGTCCATAACAGAGGCCAACTCCTGACACAGCTCTACCTTACACATCAACACACATGTTCACGGCACACATCTGTTCACAGCGCACACCTGTTCATGGAGCACACCTGCTCACACCGCACACCTATTCACAGTTCACATGTGTTCATGGCACACACCTGTTCACAGCTCACACTTGTTCACAGCACACACCTGTTCATGGAACACATCTATTCACAGCACACACCTGTTTACGGCTCACACCTGTTCACAGCACACCCCTGTTCACAGGTCACACCTGTTCATGGTACACATCTATTCACAGCTCACTCGTTCACAGCACACACCTGTTCTGTATGTCTGTTCTAATCACATACATCTGTCCTTGCATGACCCTTGACCCTCCCCAAGACTTTTTGTCACTGCCATCATGAGCCCAAGTCCCTCCAGTTCTCCTGATTGTTTTTAGTTGTCAGCTTCCTTCTGTCCTCTGTTGCCTTCCTGCCAAGCTGGGGCCCCCGGATGGTCGTCCACTGGAGCTCTCACCCCTGCCACCTCTGCAGTTCCTTCCATGCCAAGTTCCAGAGAGCTGTGGGCACTTCCTGTCACCCAGTCCTATGCAGCCAAGTATTGTAAACTCAGTCATTAGAGACCTGGAGACACTGTACAAGGAGCCATGTACAATCATTCTTCATATACTGGTAATGTCTTTGAGTAAAAGTTTTAGAGTGTTACATAAAAATAATACAGGAATACTTATAAAATGCAGACTCCTTGGCCCTACCCTCAATTATTCTGAATCAGTGAAACCTAGGAATTGTCGGGGGGAGGGTTGGGGTGGGTTTTTTGTTTGTTTTGTTTTGGGGTTTCTTTTTGAGACAGAGTCTCACTATGTTGCCCTTGGTAGAGTGCTGTGGTGTCATAGCTCACAGCAACCTCAAACTTCTGGGTTTAAGTGATTCTCTTGCCTCAGCCTCCCAAGTACAGTGTTTCCCTGAAAATAAGACACTGTCTTATATTTATTTTTTCTCAAGAAGACATACTAGGGTTTATTTTCAGGGGATGTCTTATTTTTATTAAGTATAATACAACAATCTATATTTATTCAAATACAGTTAAGTCATCTTCTTCTGGAACCTGACAGGGGGAGCCGACCTTGTTGATGGGGCTGGCACTAGTGATGCATCAACTCCTTTCCTCTAGCCATTCCCAAGTGCACAATAGGATGCCTGAGACAGCGATTACCACATGCACACCAGTGCAAATGGCGAATGGCTCAGAGAAAGGAGCTGTGGCAGATAAAAGGTATTCCAGTCTTCCTTACCGCTTGGCTCCGAAATGCATCACTAGGTCTTATTATTGGGGTAGGGCTTATATTTAACAAATGCATAGAAATCCTGTTAGGGCTTATTTTGGGGGTAGGTCTTATTTTCAGGGAAACACGGTAGCTGGGACCACAGGCCCCCGCCACAATACCACTATTGTTTTGTTGCAGTTGTCATTGTTGGTTAGCTGGCCCTGGGCTTGAACCTGCCAGCCTCGGTGCATGTGCCTGGTGCTGTAACCACTGTGCATGGGTGCCAAGCCAGGAATCTGTTTTAACAAGCACCTGTCAGGGGCAAGCAAACTGCCACCTGCAGTTCAAATCTGGCTTGCTGGCTGTTTTTCGAACTGTCCTTAAGCTAGAAATGGTTTTACATTTTTAAGTGATTGGAAAAAAAGTCAAAATAACATTGTGTGACATGTGAATATTCAAATTTGTGAACATTAATAAGGTTTTATTGGGATACATTTGTTTACATATTATCTCGTAGCTGTCTTTTCACTACAACTGCTAAGTCGAATAGTTGCAACAGAAACCACATGGATCCCAAAGTCAAAAATCGCCATAGTTACTATTGGGCATTTTCCCGCAAAGTGTCTGCTGGTCCCTGACTTTGAAGGCCCTGCGGCAGTACTACCTCCTTCTGAGATGTTCTTGTACAGCAATGTTCTCTGACACTCCATGCTGCCTGAACTTCACTTCTTTCCTTCCTTTCTTAAATATGCTCTCAATGCCATGTCCAGTCTTGACCTGGACCTTTCTATACACAGCAGACCCCTCACCTCATGCTCTACAAAGAACACAAACAAGTTCAAACACGGTCCTCTCACTTCCTTTACTCCTATGTGAAACCAAAATTATTCCTAAAATCATAAGGCCTACTGGCATCCTTAGTCTCCTCTGGCTTTGTGTTGAAATCTGAACTCTGTGGTCCTAAGCAGGACCTCTCTCTCTAGGTTGTATTATATATAGAGTGTGGCTGGCCATGCCCAGTTCAGAGTGTTGTCAGGGAGTGGAGGTCAAACAGCGTCTGCTTGCACAGAGCAGAGACTCTTTACTTCATCTGACTCCAAAATACTAGCAGAATACACTACTGAAGACCTACTATGTGTGAGATAGTTTATATCCATTACCTTGGTAAATTCTGACAAACACTGATAGACCCTAAATCACACTGACCCCCAACGTGGCTACTGCAGCTTTCACCTTTCCTTTCAAGCCTCACCTGGGAGGTTTCCTCCCTCTTCACATATAGCTATACATAGAAACGCGCCCATTTATTCTTTTGATCTTGCCACAGTCTCACACTAGGTCTTCTATCATCTCCCCTACAACAATGAAAAAGAAATCTGAACCCCTTTGACCTCACATCTGTTGTTGGGATCAATCTACTAAGTGGCTGTTCCCATTTGGAAACGCATCATTCCTAAGATTATCAATAATTATTAGCTGCCAAAATCAATAGCATTTTCTTGGTCTCCCTTCCAGTAATATAACCACCAAAGATTAAACCACTGTAAAAACAAAACTCTCCAGGACATCCACTCTGGGGTTTCCTTTGCTCCTCTGAGCACTCATCAGTCAATCCCACAGACCTCTAGGCCCCTCCCTACCCCTGCCTCCTGCCTGCTCTGCTCTCCTCCTCCCTCTTCAGTTTTACCTTCTAAACCAGGGGTTCTCAACCTTCCTAATGCCATGACCCTTTAATACAGTTCCTGCAGGTCACGACCCACAGGTTGAGAACCGCTGTTCTAAGCCTTTGTCTTCCACTGCTTCGTATGTGAATCTAAACGAGCTCCGTATAGCCATAACACCTCTTTAAATGATCTTTATCCTTTTGTCCAGCCATGGGTCATTCTGTCTACAATGTTCAAATTCAAAGGCAAAACCAAAGCTCCCTTAAGAGGAGGTTTTTCTCCTGACTTTCCTGTTTCACCAAATGATGGCATCATTCACGGAGACTTACACTCATAGAATTATCTCTTTTTCTTCATTGCCTTAACTTCTAGGAAGTTGTGGTATGTTTGCCTCATTCCCTAATCAATCTTTGATCCATAACAGTTATAGTTCTGCCTCCAGTTTCTTTGATGAAATTGTTCCTGCTAAATTACTAACATTTTCCATTTTTTTTTTACAAAAACCCAGCAGACTTATTTTGGGTCTCCTTTATTCTGTTCCTTCAGTAATATAGCAGAACTTCTACAGGGACCATCACAGGGGCTATAACAAACCGGTCACCTACAGAGGGATCCACAGAAGCAACTAGGCCCACTGTCCTGATTCATACATGTGGTGCAGGTCAGGCCTATGAAAATTAGGTCAACTTAAGGAGGTGGTCGATGCAAGCAGGTGGTCAGCTGTGGTTCTACTGTACTTGAAACTGTCATTTTCTCTCTCTTCTGGAAAGTCCACTCTCTTGGTTTCCTCTTTCCCTCCTTTGTGATCT
>CAUYQV010193786.1:0-19765 GCA_963574575.1 Galagoides demidoff | reverse complement strand
CCAGCTACTTGGGAGGTGGAGGCAGGAGACTCACTTGAGCCCAGGAGTTGGAGGTTGCTATGAGCTGTGATGCCATGGCACTCTACCCAGGGGGATAGCTTGAGGCTCCGTCTCAAAAAAAAAAAAAAAAAAAAAAAAAGATGACAGCATAAAATAGTATAGAAGAACTAATTCTACAATCAGAAAACCATAGTTGTATTTTCCTGTTTGTCACATAAGCCATGTGAACTTGGTGCTAAGTCATGTAAATCTCCATAAACCTTTTATCTATAAAAGGGGTATCAGTACCAATGAGACATGTCTCATCTACCTTATAGGGTTAATATAATTGTTAAAATTAATAAACTGTTATTGTCATAGTTAAATTCAGAATCATTGAAAAGCTAAGCATCTTACAAATAGTTTATTGAGCAAGAGTGAGACCTATCTCTACTAAAAATAGCTGGGTGTGGTGGCAGGCACCTGTAGTCCCAGGTACTTGGGAGGCTGAGGCAAGGGGATCACTTGAGCCCAAGAGTTTGAGGTTGTTGTGAGCTATGATGCCATGGCACTCTACCAAGGGTGACAGAGTAAGACTCTATCTAAAAACAAAAACTAAAATTAAAAATAGTTTATTATCTATCCCCTTTCCCTAGCCAGTGTTTAGGTTTGTGTGTTACATCAAAATCTAGCAAGGAAAAATTGGTATGAAAAGAGGATTCTCAAAGAGGTAGGCATAACAGACATCAGAGCAGTTTGGCTTTGTTCTTGGAGGCCTAATCCTCATTCTTTAGGCACTTTAGAAGAAATTCCATACTCACCCAAGTGCTGCCTTTAGTGTTGAAACTTCAGTGCTTTAAAGGTTTATTTTCAAGTATGCAAAACATGTCCTCTACCTTGTTACGATGTTTTTGCTTCACCAATAGTGAATATGTAGGTAAATATTGTAAGCCCACTTGAAGAAGTGACTTTAGATATTTTATTTTTTATTTAATTTAATTCATTTATTTTCTTTGAGACAGAGTTTTACTTTGTCACCCTTGGTGGAGTGCTGTGGCATCACAGCTCATAGCAACCTCAAATTCTTGAGCTTAAGCATTCTTTTGCCTCAGCCTCCTTATTAGCTGGGACTACAGGCACCCACCACACACCCAGCTATTTTTGGAGATGGAGGTCTCACTCTGGCTTAGGCTGGTCTTGAACTTGTGAGCTCAGGCAATCCACCTCGCCCAGCCCTAGATATATATTTTTTTAAACTCTATATTTATGCCAAGTTACTCTTAATGGCCTTTGGACCCATCTAGTAGCCTAACTGCACACAGCAGTTAGGGTTCCATGTACTTTTAGGCTCTGATAATGGCATTTAGAAAACACAGAGTAAAGAGAGAGCTGATGATAAAAGAGCAATGGGCATTTATAGCTCTCTGCCTAGAAGCAGAGAATCTCTTGATGTGACATGGTACTGAAATTCAGGATTATGATTTTGCCTACACAAGGAATAACTAACCACAAGGCCAAAATACAGAGTGAAAATGGACTACCCTGTAGTTTGGCCCTAAGTGGGCAGTTCTAAGTGAGTATAAGCCAAAGAGATTTGAGTTCCAGCAGGTAAAGGTAGTTAGTGGCCTTCCCCTCCATCCCTTGGAACACTATCCAGGTGAGCACAGGCTGTAGGAAAGACTTCCAAGGAATGGTGAAAGAGGACAAAGGAACTCAGCCATACGAGCCAGCTGATGGGAACCAATCATGGAACGCAAAGGGTTACCAGAGGTCACATTAGACTGTTCTCCCATCTTGGAGGAGCTGGGGGTGGGGGTGGGGGCTTAAAATTTAGAGAAAAAGGATAACTTGGTGGTGAATAGGGCTGATTAGATACATTCTTATCTTGAATTTGTGGTAAGCCTATTAGTCAGGGCACAGGAGTAGATCATATTTCAAACTGTTCTTTGTGAGAGGGTTGTCATTTTGCTTCCTCCTTCTTTTTTTCAGGTCCATTCAAAGAAAAGACACATGAACAAGTGCATCTTCTCTCTTCGAGACCTTAAAGTGGCTATTATCGAGGAAATTCAGTGTCTGGTCCAAGAACTGAAGGCCATTCAGTCGACTCTTCCCATATTCAAACATATCCCCATTCCCCAAATCCCTCAGATACAACCGGATGAAGTTCCAGAGAAGAGATTTCACTATGATGAGGAAACTCTCTTAAATTTTAAAGAAGATCAGATAAAGAATAAGGATGAAAAGTTCCCTCAAGTGGAACAGACAGGCTTAGGTGGAGCATTTTTCAAACCTTCTTCCGGAAAGGATGGGGATGTCACGACACAAGAGGCAATGCCTAGGTCATCAAAGGGAGGAGAATTTAATCTGGATCTTTCAAATCTTTTGGAATTTGAAAAAGCAGAACCAACTGATACGGAGCTGGAGATTATGAAGAGGGACGAGATTAAACACTTGTACATGCAACAGTATTTGGTCAACAGGGTAAGGGGTGAAGCTGTTCCTATTTGAAACTAAAGGAGAGAAGAGCAGGGGGAGTATTAGGGCTGTTTTCTTTTTTTTAATCTTAAATTTCTCTACATTCACCTTCCCCAAACCCTGACTAGCTCATCGCTCACTGGTGGCTTGGCTTCCTCCCGCTCTTTTGCCTTATGAAAATCACTGTGCTCTGCCTGGAACCTTGGATTTTTAAATTTTTTTTCTTTTTTTGAAAGCTGACTAAGAATGAAAGGCAGACCCATGGTTTCATTTACTTGGCATCTAAGTGAAGTGAGGGCAAAGGGGGAGTGGAAGAGCAGCTTTCAGGGGATGCACAGAACACAATTACAAATGTTACGGAGTAACGAGCACTCTCTGCTTTCCACACCATCCTGGCCTCTACTATCTGATTTGTCCCGTTAGTGGCATGTTTATGGTGATGACTGGTTTTGAAATTGTTCTGGAACTGGAATGGCAACTGTTTTTATTTCTAGCAAAATTAGGAGCAGACTAGAGCCAGTTGTATAGGATATGCTCAGAATAGAAAGGAAAGGAGCTTTTTGTCATAGATAGCTGCCTCCTGTCAGCCATATGGCGTCTCCTTCCTCTGCATCTTTCCAGCTCTGTCACCTGATGGCACCCCTATAGCTTCCCACCCTCATTCTTCAGCATAAATGTGCCTCTGTCCAGCCCTGCTTCCTCACTATTCCTGACTCTCCCCACTCCCCCTTTCCCTCCCAGAGTTTTCTGTGTTTTCTACCGGTGCTTTTTCCTTTGCTATTTCCTTCTACCTGTGATGACTTCCTTCCAGAATTGAGTCACCATTCAAAGCCTAGAAGTTCCAAACCCTCTATTCTCTCCCTGTTTCTAAACTCCAATTGTACCTGTAATTAGCACCTCATATTTTACACTAATTTTTCTATTTCATGCGTGTCAGTTTTGTCTTGCAAATTAGATTATCCCATTCTTGAGCAAAGGGCCACATACAGGTTTTCTGATTCTCCCATGTTGCCTAGACCTAGGACAATGCCACATGTAATAGATATTCAATCAAGAGTTTTCATTGGTTTAATTGTAACTAGTTTATTTTATTAATTTAAAAATATTTATTGCACATTCTATGATAGCTAGGTAGTAGAGATACCATACTCAAGAAAGACATATTCTTTATCTTTGCAAAGTTTATAAGGCTATAGGAAGCAAAAGAAAATAAAACAAATGTAACCTTTAAAAAGTATATGGGCCACTTACGAATGATGTTACACTGAAGAAAATATAGCCTTACCTCAGAAGAAACTTAGGGGTAATTCAAATTTGTTGAACAAGCTTTAAAGAGAAACCCAAACATGGTCTGTAGCCATACTTATTTAAAAGCTTAGGGGTGGCGCCTGTGACTCAGTGAGTAGGGCACCGGCCCCATATACCAAGGGTGGCAGGTTCAAACCCAGCCCTGGCCAAACTGCAACAACAAAAAAATTGGCCAGGTGTTGCAGCGAGTGCGTATACTCCCAGCTACTAGGGAGGCTGAGGCAAGAGAATTGCCTAAGCCCAAGAGCTGGAGGTTGCTGTGAGCTGTGATGCCACGACACTCTACTGAGGGTGACAAATAAAAATAAACAAAAATGGGTGGCACCTGTGGCTCAAAGAGTAGGACTCCAGCCCCATTTGCTGGAGGTGGCAAGTTCAAACCCAGCCCTGGCCAAAAAAGACTGCAAAAAAATAAATAAAAATATTCTAAAAATAAGTAAATAATAAAAGTAAAATAAATAAATAATAAAAATAAAATAAATACAAAGTAAAAAGTAAAAGTAAAAATACAAATTTTAATAAAAGTAAAAATAAAATAAATAAAATAAGTAAAAGTAAAATAAATGAATAAAAATAAATAAATAAAAATATTCTAAAAATAAGTAAATAATAAAAGTTTAATGTTTTCTTCTCTCTTCACTCTTATTGTTATTGTTGTTGCTATTGTTCTTAGTTTTCTCAAATTTCATAGCAATTTCACTGTCCCAACCTCTTTTTCTTCCTCAGCCCCTGGTCTGGGCTCTCCCTTGCTCCTGGATTTTGACAGTTGAGGCCTCCTCTCGTGTACAGCCTAATGGCGTAGAATGGGTTATCTCTTCCTATGGTACTAGTTTCCTCAGGAGAATCAGCCCTTGGTACTCTCTCTTAATCAATACATGAAAAGCTGAGCCAAAATCAGGGCAAAACTGAGGACTTGAAATTATTAGAACCACAGTGGAATAAAGTTGGCACCAGGACTTGAGATACTTAGGTTCTTATCCCTTCTCTGTCACAATTAGCTTTGATTTCAGAAAAATCATTTTTGGCCTCTATTTCTTTTTCTTTCTTTTTTTTTTTTTATTGAATGGTAACTATGTACATTAATGCACTTCTGGGGTACAGTGTGGGGTTTTCACATGCAATCCGAAATACTTCCATCAAACTGGTCAACACAGCCTTCATGTCATTTTCTCAGTTGTTGCTTTAAAGCGTTCACATTCTACTCTTAGAAAGATTCACTTGTACCCCTGTAAGATAAACCTCAGATATTTCTTTTTTTTTTTTGGAGACAGAGCCTCAAGCTGTCCCCCTGTGTAGAGTACCATAGCATAACAGCTCACAGCAACCTCCAACTCCTGGGCTCAAGCGAATCTCCTGCCTCAGCCTCCCAAGTAGCTGGGACCACAGGTGTCCACCACAATGCCTAGCTATTTTTTGGTTGCAGCCATCACTGTTGTTTGGCAGGCCCAGGCTGGATTCGAACCTGCCACCTTAGGTGTATGTGGCTGGCGCCTTAGCCACTTGAGCCACAGGCGCCGAGCCTGGCCTCTATTTTTTCATCTGTAAAACAAAAAGATTGAATGGACTTTTATTTGTGGCTCCCTGACTATAATTATCTATTTAAAAATACTTATCATTCTGTAGGTTTGAGAATTTTCAAAATAAGAAATTGGGGGAGATATTTATTTGTGCTCACTGTATAAAAGGCAATGTAGAGATACCATGGGGAATAAAGAGACAGAGACAAACATGACTACTCAGAAAGCTGTGCAGTCTGTACAGTACAGCAAGATGGCACTGTTGACTGAAGGCTTAATCAGGGGTGAAGAAATAGCTGGAAGGACTGTAAGTGCAGAATTCTTACCACTTAATAAATTATTCTATGTAAATTTAATGCAATGGATGAATTAATTTATGTGAATACATATATGTACACATAATTCTCCATCCATGAGGATATAATGAAAAATATGTTTAAATAAAATAGTACCATTAGTTTAAAAAATTAGTTTACTTGTTCTTAACTTCCGTATCCTCAAATCCTTTTTCCTTCTCAGATCAAAGAACTGATTGTCACTTTTGATGCAGAACTCCGTGTCCTGAGACATCAGAAACTGAAGCTAGATATTCAGATGAAATTATCTGACCTGCATCATATCACACTATTTCAAGAAATGCTTCTCCTCAAGAATTTTGAAAAACAGGAGAACATACTTCAAGAGCGCGTTAACTCCTTAGACAAAGAGGAGCAGTTCATGCAAGTATGAGCAGCCAGGAGACTCCTAGCTGGCTGCTCCCTTAGTTATGGAGGGAACTTGATTCTTTTTTACTTTTTTTCCATTCCTAAGTTAGTTTTCCCCCATGTTCTGCTCCCATCTCTTGTCTTCTCTCCCCTCCACCTTTTTCCTGCTATTCCCACTGCTCTCTTTAGTATCTGTGGTCAGAAATAAACAGGATATTTTTTAGTGAATTTGATCTAAGGATTTGTAAGATATGAGAATAAAATGTTCAAAGTGAGCTTTATATTTCATTTATTTATGATTTTAAAAGTCTGTTTGTTGCACCAGCTATGTGTAGCATATGAAATAGAATTTTGATTATATGTTATCCTTATAAACATAACTAGAAAAGTTGTGTGTTTCTTAAGTATGATAGTTTCACTATAATATATAATTGAATATCATAGAAAACAAAGTTTTTTTGTTTGTTATGTCCCTATGTTAAATTTAAAGATACAAATTATACTATTTTTGTTTTAAAAGAAGGACTCTATTAAGTAGTTATCCTATACTGAACAATGAATTTTAGAATATGTCATTTTCACTAAAATAATGAGTCTTTTCATTTTAGTTAACAGATATCAATACCAAAAAAATCTTTTGTTTTTGAGAATATGCATGCAAAAATATTGACTGACCTCCATGTGTCAATATATTTTGTTTTATTTAGATTTTTCAGGAGTTTAACATTAACCAGCCTTTCTAAATCTGAGTTTAACTGACTTTTACAAAAGAAATTACAAACTTCTAACCACATTAAAGATGGCTCATAGGCTGAGGCATGAGAATTGCATAAGCCCAAGAGTTTGAGGTTGCTCTGAGCTGTGATGCCACAGCACTCTACTGAGGGCAACGTACAAACAAACAAACTAAAAGATGGCTTGTAAACATCAGAAACGTAAAAGTTCTATTAAGAAGGCTTTGAAAAATGTCTGTAGACTGTAATCTTGCATTATAAAGTATATTGCTCTCTGAAACTGGTTTATTGCAAATATTTTGTTTGTCATTCATTCTTGTTTTTATCCATTTAGTGGAAAATAAATGAAACTTTTAAAGAGATGGAAGAGAAAAAGAGTGAAATCAGCAAGCTCCAAGACCAAGAAAAGGCACTCTATGCGGGTTTCCAAACAGCTATTGGAGAAAACAATAAATTTGCTAATTTCCTCATGAAGGTCCTAAAGAAGAAGATTAAGCGAGTAAAGAAAAAAGACGTTGAAAAAGTTGCTGGTTTGTATTCCTTTCTTACATGTGATTCTGTTTTCTCTCATTAAAATAAAATAGAGAAGTAACTAAGGGATCTATTAGGGACCCTATTTTGTCACTACAATGTAGACAATTTAGAGGCACTGTGAGGGTTGAAGAAGACAGGATTTGTAAGATCTGTAAGCCTTCAGATCTTTAAACATCTGGAGTTATTCTCTGTGTCTGTGTGTATGTCTCAGATGAGTTAGTACAGTGTAGTTTAATTTAATAAATGAATTAGTACAGTATAGTTTAATTTAATAAACTTTAGTTTAATAAATGAGTTAGTACAGTGTAGTTTAACTTAATAAACTTTTTAAAACTCTTTTTGTATGTTTGCTATCTATGTTATCTTCTTTGATGAAGTATCTTTTCTTGTCTTTTGTCTATGTTTGAATAGGATTATTTTGGACTATTGAGTTTTGAGATTTTATATATCATACATACTAGTCCTATGTTCAGATATGTGGTTTGCAAGATTTTGCAATATTTTTTCTTGGTGTGTTGCTTTCCTTTTCATTGCTGTATTACCATTTGTTGAAAAGGTTGTCTTTTTTGATCTTTGTCCAAACCATTTTGGCACATTTGTATGGATTTCTTTCTTTTTTCTTTTTTTTTTTTTTTGAGACGGAGCCTCAAGCTATCACCTTGGGTAGAGTGCCATGGCATCACAACTCATAGCAACCTCCAACTCCTGAGCTCAAGTGAGTCTCCTGCCTCTGCCTCCCAAGTAGCTGGGACCACAGGCGCCTGCCATAATGCCTGGCCATTTTTGGGTTGCAGCCATTATTGTTGTTTGGCGGGCCCAGGCTGGGGATTGGAACCTGCCACCTTAGGTGTATGTGGCTGGTGCCTTAGCCGATTGAGCCACAGGTGCCAAGCCTGTATGGATTTATTTCTAGGATTCCTTTTCTGTTCCATTGATCTTTGTGTCCAGGCTTCCATTAATATATTATAGTCTTGATGTATTGAGCCACATACTGAGTTATCAGATAGACTAATTCCTCCCACTTTATTCTTCTTTTTTCAAAATTATTTTAGTCATTTGATCTCTCTATATTTAGAATTTCCATATTCCTGTATTTTTGAAATAAAAAATAAAATAAAAGAATAAGCTTGTTTGTATCCACAAAAAAAATCTCATTGAAAACTTGATAGCAATTGTGTTAAACCTGTGTATCAATTTGGGGAGAACTAACATCTTTACTACAATGAGTTTCCTAGTGCATGACACAGTATATTTGCTTATTTAGATCTTTAATAACTTTAAACAGCATTGTATAGTTTTCAACATATAATTCATGTTTTATTAGATTTATATCTCTTTCCTTTATTTAGTCATTTTAAATGATATTATATTTTTAATCTCAGTATCCTCATGCTTATCACTATAATTGATTTTTATATGTTTATCTCATATCCTTTGACCTTACTTATTAGTTCTAGGAGTATTTGATAGATTCCTTGAGAATTTCTAGTAGAAGATAATTTTATTTGGAAATATGGGCAGTTTTATATCTTTTTTCCAGGTCTGTATGCCTATTTCCCTTGTCTCACCATATTGAATGACTAACACATTCAGTATTAGGTTGAAAAACAGTGCTAAGAATTGACTTGCCTTGCCGTGCCTTGTTCCCAGGCTTAGGGGAAAGCATTCAGTCTTTCACCATTAATTATAATGTTATCTATAAGTGTGTCATAGATACACTTTATCAAGTTGAGGAAGTGCCCTCTGTTCCTCTTTTTCATAAATTTTTATCATGAATGGGTATTGAATTTTGTCAGTTACTTTTCTAAATCAATTAATGAGCATGTGATTTTTTTAAAGTCTGTTGATTTGGTAGATTACGTTGGCTGATTACTAAACCAGATTTGCACTTCTGAAATGAACCTTTCTTGGTAGGGTGTAAAATTGTTTTTTATATATTGTTAAATTCCATTTCCTAATATTTTGTTAAGAAAAATCTTTCCTTATGCTTATGAAGATCATTGGTCTACAGTTTTCTTATTTTGTACTGTTTGGTTTTGGAATCAAGGTAATACTAGCTTCATAATATGAATTAGGAAGTCCTATTTTCTCTTTGATCTTTCTGGAAGATCCTGTTAGATAGAATTTGTGATAATTCCTCTTTAAACATTGAGTAGAGTTTTCCAGTGAAAACTATTTGCACCTAAAATATTTTTCTGGGGACAGTTTTTAAATTGCAAGTTCAATTTTCTTAGTAGTCATAGGATTATTCATATTAAGTGGATGATAGTAGTTTGTGGGGGGGGGGGTTGGAAGAATTGGTTTATTTTATCTCAGTTGCCAAATTTATGTGTGTAAACTTATTTATAGTATATATTTTCTTGTTATCTTTTTAATGTCTACAAGGTCTGTAGTACTATCACATCTTACCTTCTTGATACTGGAAAATTCTCTTTTTTCCCCCACTCTTGTTACAAGTTTGTCAATGCAATTGATCTTTTCAAGAACAAACCAGCCCTTTATTTAAGTGATTTTCTTGATTGTTTTCCTCCTTCCAATTTTATTGATTTCTGCTCTTATCTTCATAAGACTCTTTTTGCTTTCAGTTTAGTTTGTACTTCTGTTTTGAGGATTTGAGGCTGGAAATTAAATTACTGATTTGAGAATTTGTTTCTTTTCAAATTTAGCGCTTTATCTGCATATCGCACATTTTGATAAATTGGACTTTTTATTTTCATTCAGGTAAATATAGCTCCTAAAATTTTTTAATTCAAAATACTAATTTAGGGAGTGCAAGTGTTTTTGTTACATGGATATTTTGCGTAATGCTTAAGTCAGGGATTTGGTGTGCCTTTCACCAGAATAGTGTTTGTGCCCAATAAGTAAGTTTTAAGCCCACACACTTCTTCCTTCCCTCCCCACTTCTTGATTGCCCACGTCCTTTATGTTGCTTTGTGCCCTTGTGTACTCATTTACTAGTTCCCACATATTAGTGAGAACGTATAGTGTTTGTTTTTCCATTCCTGAGATACTTCACTTAGGATCATGGTCACTAGTTCCATCCAAGTTGCTTCCAAAGACATTATTTCATTCCTTTTTGTGGCTGAGTAGTATCTTGGTATGTGTTTGTGTGTGTGTGTGTGTGTGTGTGTGTGTAAACAATAATTCTTTTCAAGAATTTTTATATATTATATACATGTATATCACATTTTCTTTATCCACTCATGAATTGAAGGACACTTAGATTGATTCTACATCTTTACAATTGTGAATGATGTGATTAAGCATTTGAGTGCAGGTATCTTTTTGATAAAATGACTTCATTTTCTTTGAATAGCTACCCAGCAGTAGGATTGCTGGATCAAGTAGTAGGTCTGTCTTTATTTCTTTGAGGAATACCCATACTATTTTCCATAGAGGTTCTCATTTGCAGTCTAATCACCAGTGTATCAGCAATCTTATTTTCCTTGCATCTTCGACAGCATCGGTTATTGTTTGACTTTTTAACTGATGGCCATTTTGCTAAGGATAAGATGGTATCTCATTGTAGCTTTAATTTCCATTTCCCTGATGATTATTGATGTTGAGCACTTTTTTGTATGTTTGTTGGTTTTTCCTCTTTCTTCTTTTGAAAGACTTCTGTTCACACCTTTTGCCCCCTTTTTGATGGGGTTGTTGGTGATTTTCTTGCTGATTTGTTTCAATTCTTTATAGACTCTGGATATCAGTTCTTTTTTTGATGTGTAGTTTGCAGGTATTTTCTCCCATTCTGGAGGTTGTCTATTCACCCTGTTGATTATTTCTCTTGTTGTGCAGAAGTACTTTAATTAATCCCATTTATTTATTTTTGTTGTTGTAATTACCTTTGGGGTCTTAGTTATAAATTCTTTGCCTAGGCCAATGTCTTTTTAAAAGAGTTTTTCCTACATTTTCTTCAAGAATTTTTTTTTTTAGACAGTGCCACAAGCTGTCACCCTGGGTAGAGTGCTGTGACATCACAGCTCACAGCAACCTCCACTCCCGGGCTTAAGCAAGTCTCCTGCCTCAGTCTCCCAAGTAGCTGGGACCACAGGCGCCTGCCACAACATCCAGCTATTTTTCGGTTGCAGCCATCATTGTTGTTTGGCAGCCCGGGTGGGATTCAAACCTGCCACCTTAGGTGTATGTGGCTGGCGCCTTAGTCACTTGAGCCACAGGTGCCGAGCCTTCTTCAAGAATTTTTATAGTTGCATGCCTTACATTTAAGCCTTTAATCTATCTTGAATTAATTTTTGTATATGGAGAGAGAGAGGGATAAGGTTTCTGTTTTATTTTTCTGCATCTGGCTATCAAGTTTTTAAAATTTTTTATTGAGATTTATTCTGTGTCCTATAGATTACACAGAAATGTTTTGCTTGGTTTAAAATGTTTTGAGATTTTCCTATTGTCTTTTATTGATTTCATTGTAATCAGAGAACACACTCTGCATGATTTCAGTTCTTTTATAATTCTTGAGGTTTGATGGTCTAACATATGAAATATCTTAGTATATATTCTGTGAATACTTGGAAAGAATGTACAGCTGCTCCTTGATTTATAATGGACACCTTCTGATAAGCCCATCGTAAGTTGGAAATATCATAAGTAAAAAATGCATTTAGTACATCTAACCTACCAAACATAATAGCTTAGCCTAGCTTACTTTGAACATGCTCACAATACCTATGTTAGTTGACAGTTGGGCAAAATCATCTAACACAAAGCCTACTTTGTAATTAAGTATTGAGTAGCTCATGTAATTTATTTTTTATTTCAGAATGTTACGGGAGTACAAATGTTTTGGTTACATAAATTACTTTTGTACAGTTTGAGACAAAGTTGTAAGTGCCGCTCACCCAGATGGTGTGCATTGTGCCCGTTAGGTGTGAATTTACCCCTCCCCTACTGCTCCCTCCCACTTGCGTGCTTTCTGTTGAAATTTACTACCAAATGTGTCCATGGGTATTGATTAATTAGTTCCAAAATAATGAGCATATGTGGTGTTTATTTTTCCATTCTTGCTTGACTTTACTTAGAAGAATGGTCTTAAGTTCCATCCAGGTTGTTACAAAAGGTATTAGCTTTTTTTTTTAATGATTGAGCAGTACTCCATGTATATATATTCCACATTTCATTAATCCACTCATGTATTGATGAGCACTTGGATTGGTTCCATACCTTTGCAATTGTGAATTGTGTTATAATAAACATCTGAGCGCCAAGTGTCTTTGATGAAATGACTTTTTTTCTTTTGTGTAAATACTTCGTAGTGAGATTGCTGGATCAAATGGTAGGTCTACTTTTAGTTCTTTGAGGTATCTCCATACATGTAGCCTTCCACAGAGGTTGTACTGGTTTGCAGTCCAACCAATAGTGTATAAGTGTTTCTCTCCATGTCCACAACAGCATCTGTTGTTTTGGGATTTTTTTAAATTAAAGCCATTCTCACTGGAGTTAGGTGATCCGTCATTGTGGTTTTTATTTGCATTTCCCTGATGATTACAGACACTGAGCATTTGTTTATATGTTTATTGGCCATTGTCTTTTTTCTTTTGAAAAGCTTCTGTTCATATCTTTTGGATGTGTTTTTATGGGGTTGTTCGGTTTTTTCTTTGGTAATTGTCTTGAATTCTATATAAATTCTGGTTATCAGTCCTTTATCAGATGTACAACATGCAAATATTTTCTTCCATTATGTAGGTTGTACATTGGCTCTATTGATTATTTTCTTGGCTTTGTAAAAGTTTTGGGCTTTTTTGTTTTTGAGACAGTCTCACTATGTCACCCTTGGTAGAGTTTTGTGGCATCACAGCTCACAGCAACCTCAAAGTCTTGGGCTTAAGCAATTCTCTTGAGGCCTCCCAAGTAGCTGGGACTACAGGTGCCCACCACAATGCCTGGCTATTTTTTTGTTGCAGTTGTGATTGTTGTTTTAGCAGGCCCAGGCTGGGTTTGAACCCACAGCCTGGGTGTATGTGGCTGGTGCCGTAACCACTGTGTTGCAGGTGCCGAACCTATGCAGAAGTTTTTAAATTAATCAGGTCCTATTTGTTAATTTTTGTTGTTGTTGTGATTCTATCTGGGGATCTTCATAAATTTTTTACCTAGGTTGATGTCTGTAAGAATTTTTCCAACATTTTCTTCTAGAATTCTTGTAGTTTAGTGCCTTACCTTTAAGTCTGTTATCTGTCATGAACTAACTTTCATGAGTAGTGAGAGGTGTGGATCCGGATTCAGTCTGCCCGTGGCTATCCAATATTCCCAGTACCATTTACTACATAGAAATCCTTTCCCCCAGTGTGTGTTATTGTCTGCTTTGTCAAAGATCAGATGGCGATATGAAGATAATATATCTGGGTTCTCTGTTCTGATCCATTGGTTTGTGTCTGTTATTGTGCCAGTATCATGCTGTTTTGGTTACTATACTCTTGTAGTATATCTTGAAGTCTGGTAAAAATGATGCCTTCTGATTTGTCTTTTTGCTTCAGGTTACTATGGCTATTTGGGCTCTTTTCTGGCTCCATATGAAACACAGAATTATCTTTTCTAGATCTGCAAAAAATGACATTGGTATTTTAGTGGGAATTGTATTGAATCTGTAGATCACTTTGGGTAGTATAAATATTTTAACAATATTGACTTTGCTAATCCATGAGAATGATATATTATTCCATTGGTTTATATCCTTTGCAATTTCTTTTTTTTATGACAGTCTCACTTTGTTGCCTTCGGTAGAGTGCTGTGGCATCACAGCTCGCAGCAACCTGAAGCTCTTGTGCTAGGGCGATTCTCTTGCTTCAGCCTCCTGAGTTGCTGGGACTACAGGTGCCCGCCACAATGCCCAACTATTTTTGTTGCAGTTGCCATTGCTGTTTTAGCTGAATGGGGCCAGGTTCGAACCTGTCACCCTCGGTATATGGGACTGGCGCCCTACCCACTGAGCTACAGGCACTGCCCTGCAATTTCTTTCTTCAGTAACTCATAATTCTCCCTGTAGAGTTCTTTTACCTTCTTGGTTAAATATATTGTTAAGTACAGTAAAGTCTCAATGTTGACCACCTCCCTACATTGATCACCTTCTTAAGTTGACCTAATTTTCATAGATGAACATGTACCAACCACATGTATATATCAGTACAGTAGGCCTAGTTCCTTCTGTTGACCACCTTCTATATTTTTTAGAGTCTCTTAGGTTGTCAACTTACAGAGGTCCTACTGTATTTTATTTTTTTTATTGCTATTGTAAAAGACATTGAATCTTTGATTTGATTCTTAGCTTGACTATTGTTGGTGGATAGGAGCACTATTGATTTGGGTATATTAATAATTTTGTATTCTTAGACTCTTCTGAATTTATTTATCAATTCCAAGAGTCTCTTGACAGAATCTTTGGGGTTTTCTAGATATAAGATCATATTGTCAGCAAAGAGTGGTAGTTTGACCTCTACTATCCCTGTTTGTATATCCTTGATTTCCTTCTCTTATCTGATTGCTCTGGCTAGGACTTCAGCACTATGTTGAATAGAAGATAGAAATGGTGACAGTGGGCAACATTGCCTAGTTCCAGATAGAAGCTGGAATGCATTCAGTTTTTCCCCATTCAATTTGATGTTGGCTGTGAGTTTGTCATAAAAAGATTTTATAATTTTAAGGTATGTTCCATCTATGCTCTGAAGTCTATTTTATCTGATGTTAATCTAGCTGCTTCTGCTTTGATTAATATTTGCATAGTGTATCTTTTCCCTTACTTTTGCTTTCAGCTTGCTGATATCATTATATTGAAGTAAATTTCTGATAGTTAGCATATGATTGGGTAATATGTTTCATTAACTTTGGAAATTTCAGGCTTTCCTTTAGTGTATTTAAACCATTTACTTTTATAATTATTTATATTTTAGGATTTAACTCTACCATATTATTTTTTGTTTATTCTTTCTCCCTTTCTTTTTCTCTTGCGGCCTTTTCTTCTATTTTATGTTCATTCTCTCTGTTTTCTCTTTATTTTTCCTGTCCTCTTGCGGTTACTTGAACAGTTTCTAGAATTCTATTTTAATTCTTTTTAGTGTTTTTGAGTGTATCTCTTTATAGAACATTTTTAGTGGTTGCTCTTTATATTACATTATATGTACACAATTTTTTTCAAGCCTACCAATGTCATCAATTTATCACTTTAAGTGAAGTATAAAAACCTTTCCCAACTTGACATCCCTTTGCTTTCCTCCATTTGTAATATAATTGTGAAAATATTTCCTCCATATATATCTAGTTGAGGATCTTCCTGGGTTTTGGCATGATGATTAACTCTAAATTGATACTAAAAACTTCTATATTATGTTATGAGACTGTGTATCTCATTTAAAGCTTGTGTATTAGTTGGATTTCCCTAACACTGCTCTGATAATGAAAGAGATAGATGCTTTCTTACTGTTTTTGGAGGTAGAAGTCCACTTCCCCATTCAGACTTCATTGTCACCCAAGGGAAAGGGGACCTCCTTGTTACTACTGTTTGTGGGTGGGAGTTTCAGCTCCATATGTAGTCTCTGCCATTGACATGGTGGGAATGGCTTTGGTCCTTAGGGGCAATGATGAAAGTGTTGACTGACCATTAATACTCTTCTGATACCACCCCTGATAGGAGGTGGAACAGTACGTTCTTATGGCCAAATGGGAGTGGAAATCCAGGCTACCCCCATGTTTTCTCTACAGACATCTTGGTGGTGGGCAGGGGGAGGATGGTTACTAGCTAGCATTGGTAAGTGTCCTGGTTCCCTACTTGACTTTCTTTGACACCATTCTGGCAGGAGTGTTGGGGCATCTCAATATTGTCCTTTGGGAACGGATGTCTGGGTTCCTCACTTAACCTCTACTGATGTGGGTGAGGGGCATGCCAGAGTTTTTCTATGGCATTTGATTGGAGTACAGTGTTTATTATCTAAACATTTTCTGTCTTGCTAGCCTGCACCTTTCCTAGTCTTTTGGCTAGAGACAGCAAGCTTTTGGGGGCTTTTCTCTACTGGACCTAGTGATGTTTCTAGGTTGCCAACTTATTCCTCTGCAAGTTTGAGATAGCTAAGGCAAAAAGAAGACTTGAGGAGCTCACCACAGTGTAGTTCTTCAGGTTCTGAGGCGCATAGTTGGTGTGCCTCAGACCCTGAAGGTTTCTTCTCCATTATTCAGAGTCTCCTGTTTGCTTTGTACATAATGTTTAGCTGTATTTAGCAAGAGAAATAAGGAAAAGTAAGTCTACTTCATTTTCAAAAAGCAGAAGTCTATGTAAAGAATGTTTTTTTAAATTAATTATGTTATAATTTTGTGTAAAGAATTTTAAAGTTAAGTTTTAAACTTTTCTGATTAATTTCATACAATGGTCCAGATCATTTAAAATAATTTTAAGAGAGATATTAAATTTAGGGAATTTTCTACAGAGTATGAGGTTCATCTCTTATCTCTAAGTTGAGGTTCCACAGAAGAGAAATTACAAATTGGTAACCTGTGTTGATGGCCTCAGGTGTTTTAAAAGAAAATGAAGCAGGGGGGGTTAGGTCTATAACCTTCCCCAAACCCTTGGGGACAGACTTGTTTTAATATTCATAAATGTTTATATTTTATAAATATATATGACATTGTAAAAAAATTGTCCATGACATTTATTATAGAACAACGAGGCAGATTTTATTCAGCGGGACTGCTACAGTGGAGTTTTGTAATAGGAAAGAGAGATTGGGTTCAACTTTGAATATGCATGTAACAAGGACAGGTGGAGATTTATAAAGGAGCACAGTAGGGGTCAGGGGACAGGAAATTACTAAGGAATAAAGTAATTCTTTGCTAGGCTGTCTTAACTGGGCTTTTGATGAAGGCAAGCCAGGGTGATGAGATATTAAGTGTAGGGGGATGAGAAATTTGATCAGAGATGAAAGGAGTGTGGAGAATTTTTGCTAAACTGACCCAGCAGTATTCTTGCTGAATTGGACTAAATGGGCTAAGGACAGAGCCCAAGGCCAGGAACTAGTCAAAAAGAGGGTTCAGAGAAGCCTGGCTCAAGTTTGGTAAAAAAGGAGAATGTTTGTCAACATAACGCACCCTGCAAGGTCTGGTATAGGAACCCCCAAATCAAACACTCATACTTCTAAGGCAAAACATGAATATTTACACTATGTAGGTTGAGTAAGGACTATAAAGATTATTTCAGTTCATACAACTTATGAAGATAGTTTCTGATTTTAGAGCATTCTATTATTTAGGAATTGTGGGCTGGTTTCACTGAGTGTATTTTAGGTGGGTTATAACACAATCAGCTTGGCAACTTGGTCTCGATCCCATCTGACGTGATACATTGATAATAGCTGTACAACCTCCTGCAGACATTTTTTGAGTTTATATTCTCTGCGTCCTTAACCATTTTAAACTTTATTGTAATAAAAACATTGAGTAATTTCCTACTTTATCTCTTTGTTGTTTTCTTAGAAACTGACTCCTTGAGAAATAGTTTATTAATAGTTTAATGCAGGAACTTCTCTGCTCACAATGTCCTCCTCTTTCCTCAGATGAAGATGAGGAGAGTGAGGAATCAAGTGAAGAAGAATCCAGCTTGGAGAGTGATGAGGATGAGTCTGGATCTGAAGATGAGGTTTTTGATGATTCTATTTGCCCAACAAGTAAGTTTGATAAAACTATGTGTTCTCTGTATGAGGACAGTGTGAGGATGGATTGACAATACTGAGAAAGTTCTTTTTTTGTTTCTCAATACTATAGATGTTAAGGAAAGTGTGGTTTAAAATGTGTGAGGTATTGTCTAATGAATACCTTTTTAAGTATAAGGATATTTATTCATTCATTCAACAATATTGAACATCTGCTATGTCCGAGGCGCTTAGCTGGTGCCAGGGATACATCAAAGTACACAGCAAACTCCTCTGCCCTCATGGAGTGTATATTCTAGTGGAGAAAGAGAGTAAATATAAGAAGTAAATTAAACAGAATCTTAGAAGGTGATACATGCTATGGGAAAAGAAATTAAGTGAGTTTAGGAGTTGGGACGGGGAAGAGAGGTTGCTGTTTTAAATAGCGTGGTAATGAATACGTTGCGGGGGGGCTCTGGATGATTTATTATCTGTTCCATTAGACAGTCATTTTTAAGTGACAGTTAATCTGCAGATAATCAACAGTTGATTCAGAGTTAGAAATTATGTAGCAAGATTCATTTTATAGAGAAACACCAGATAGTAGTTTATATGTATTTTTACAATTTGTAAGGGCAGTTCGTAACAGTTTCCTGGAAATGGATGGCAATTTGTAGTTACTGTTTTCACTGGTGAAACTAGTCTGGACCAGGGAGACCAACATTAGCCTTAATAGATGAATGGTTCAGTAGCGAAAGGATAATTTTTTCTGGTCTATAGTTTGCTTTTTTTAGACATTTCAAATAAAATTTTAGTTAAATTTTAAAGTTCAATTTTGAATGAGGTTTAAATCTTGTTTTGCTTCTGAAAACAAATCTTAAAATCATAATATTTTTGAGTGAAATATAGCATGAAAACCTTGTGGTGCAACTTGTTGTTTTACAGGCTTGCACAACTCACAGCTAGTGTAGTTGCAGAACTAGGGCTAGAACTAAGGTTCCTAAGGTCCATTTAATTTTTTAATTTTTAATTTTTTACTTTTTTTGTAGAGACAGAGTGTCACTATCACCCTCGGTAGAGTGCTGTGGTGTCACAGCTCACAGCAACCTCCAACTCCTGGGCTTAGGTGATTCTCTTGCCTCAGCCTCCCGAGTAGCTGGGACTACTGGTACTGGTACTACTGGTACCCACCACAATGCTAGGCTATTTTTTTGTTGTGGTTTGGCCGGGGCCAGGTTTGAACCTGCCACCCTCAGTATATGGAGCCGGCACCCTACCGACTGAGCCACAGGCACCACCCCCTAAACTCTATTTTAGGATTCTATTTTTACATTCTCTATCATTTGGTGGATACATGTGGCTCTTAGGGTGATATAGTGGAAATAATAAAATGGGATTATTTCCACTTAAATCCCTTTCTGTTATGCACTTGTTTGTTACCGCTCTGAGATTTAGGGTCTTCACTTATAAAATGGAAACAATAGTTTTACCTTGAAAGGTCTATGAGCTTTGAGTGAGATAAGATACATAAAGGACCTAGTACAAAGCCTGGCTCACAGCATTGCTCAGAGCATCACTAATGGTATCATGGTTACCATTATGGTTATTAATACTATTATTAATTTCCACATAGAGCAATGGAGCCATAGTGTAGGAAGGGCTTGCTAGAGTACACCCACAAACAGACATTACTGATTCTGAAACTCCAAAGTTCATACTTCTAGTACTGCCACATTCCAAAACAAATAGGGCTGTTTTTTTTTTTTTTATTGAATGGTAACTATGTACATTAATACACTTCTGGGGTACAGTGTGGGGTTTTCACATGCAATCCGAAATACTTCCATCAAACTGATCAACACAGCCTTCATGTCATTTTCTCAGTTATAGTTTTA
>CAUYQV010193785.1:0-33321 GCA_963574575.1 Galagoides demidoff | reverse complement strand
TTGAGATGGAGCCTCAAGCTATCCCCCTGGGTAGAGTGCCATGGCATCACAGCTCATAGCAACCTCCAACTCCTGGGCTCAAGCGAGTCTCCTGTCTCCGCCTCCCAAGTAGCTGGGACCACAGGCGCCCGCCATAACGCCTGGCCATTTTTTGGTTGCAGCCATCATTGTTGTTTGGTGGACCTGGGCTGGGGATTCTAACCCGCCACCTTAGGTGTACATGGCTGGTTCCCCAGCCGACTGAGCCACAGGCGCCGAGCCAACGCCATCCTTTGATATAGTTCCTCATGTTGTGGTGACCCCCAACCATAAAATTATTTTTGTTGCTACTTCTTAATTGTAATTTTGTTACCGTTATGAATCATGATGTAAATATCTGATATGCAGGATGTATTTCCATTGTTACAAAGGGGTCACAACCCACTGGTTGAGAACCTCTGTGTTAGAGCATTGGCCACCACATCCCTGGACCATGCCAGCCGGGGTCTGGGATTTTATTCCTCCCGTCTTATCTGGAGCATCTTGCTGGTGGCAGGAAACACAGTGTATTGTGCCTCCCTGTGGCTGTCCCTGGCTGACATGGAACACGCCTGTCCACTCAGGGGTGGGAGTTCCATGACAGCTCTTAAAGGTGGAAAAGATAGAGGGGAAAGGGTGAGGCTGGCTTTTGGGGCAGTTTAAGTATGATATACCAGATATTTTCAGTTGTGACGCAAACCACCAGTGATTGGCAGAAGGCCCAGCAGAGCACGAGCTCTCTAACCTCAACCTGGTCCCCTTCTTGATGATTCCTTCTTATTCCAACAGTTAGAGAGACCAGGCCTCACCCATACCCTGCTCTGTGGCCCTCAGGCTTAACCCAGCCTGCATCCTGCTTTTGTAAATAAAGTTCTATTGGGTGGCAGCTACCACTGTCTGGTTGTATATTTATTGCCTGTGGCTACAGTGTTAGAGCTCAGAAGTTCCAGTGATATTATCCAGCCTCTTATTGAAAAGCTTGCTGATGCCTGCTCAAAGTGCTTAGGATACTGACTTCTGACTTTAACTGAGATTATTAAAATTCTGAAGGAAAAATTAATGATTCTCTATTATTGTAATTCTTCGCCCACCCAGGCCTCAGCTCACTGGGAATTCACCTCCATGGGAACATCCATAGAGCGCTGGTCCTTGCAAGTCAGCAAACATTTCCTAAAGGCTCCTTAGCTTAACCTTCAAGATAATTGTTAAAGGTGGACCAGAAATTCACGGAGGAATTAGCAGCAGCCAATACACACTTGATGGACTGAGCAAACTCCCCAGCGGTCTAGGAAATGCAAATTACAGCAGTTAAGGAAATGCTTCTTCTGAGGCAGGGAAGGGAGCTTTCACCAGCATGGCCAAGGTCACAGTCACGGCTAGAAACAAGGACAGGAGGAAACACGCCTTTGGGGAAGACGATTTTGGAAACATGTCTGTCTTTTGACCCAACAATTATAGTTCTAAGAACTTATCCCAAAGTGTGCCAAGAAGTATATCTTCAGGAAACTTCCTGCTTCATTGTATGAATCAATCGTGTGAAAAATTGGAAACAGCTGAAATGTCATACAGTGGGGAATTGGACTTAAAAATTATGGAAATTCACACAGTAGAAATCTGTGTAGCCTTTGGAAAGAATGATATCTGTTTGACATGGAAAGTTACCCAGGATGTATTTTAAGTTAAAAAAGCAAGTTGCAGAATAATGTTAATAGCTTGATCACGTTTTTATAAGTAATAATTATATGTTGCATATAAGTATATGTACAGAGGTTCTGGAAAGTCTACATCACTTACTAATGATAGTCATCTTCAATGGATGGAATACAGGAGACTCAGACTTTTTGCTAGTTTTAAATTTTTAATAGTCATACATGACCATGCGTTCATAATATAAAATAATACAACTTGCTGTGAGAGTTCATGACAGCAAGAGGCTTCTTGTGTCTTACTCAGAGGAGACCTCCTTTAGTGGCCACTTTGCACTGTTTATTATTTTGCCACCAAAACTTGTTAGACATGAGCGTATGTGCCTTTCAAGGTCACTGACAGACAAGTCAGGACTGAGAGGCCACATACAGAGAGGTAGGAGACAGCTGTAACTGTGCACAAACTCTGTCTTGAAATGAAACCTTGTAAAAAATGACAGAGCAATGTAGGGTCACCTTGGGGGTAACAGTTCCGTCCCCTAAGAGGAACTTGGGTGCACCCTTGTTCTAAAACAGACCATGAAAGTGAGTCATTGAGACTGGTCCACATTCAGTGAGCTCTTGAAAAAAAGGCAAAAAAAAGGTGTGATAGACCACAACGTAAATAATAGCTAAAATGCTTAAAGTGAAAACAGTAAGATGAGAAATGAAAAAATACCTTAAGTAAGACAGACAAAAATAGAACCAGTACCTACCAAAGCTACGGGGCACAGTAAAGCAGTTCTAAGAGGGACGTTAATAGCCATAAACACCCACATTGAGAAAAATAACATTAAATAAACAACCTAACTTCATACCTCAAGGTACCGGGGAAAAGAGCAAGCCAAGGTCAAAGTTAACAGAAGGAAGGGAGTAACAAGGATCAGAGGAGAAATACATGAAACGGAGATGAGAAAGCAAGAGAAAATACCAAAAAGAGTGGCATTTTTGAAAAGATACATAGAATCGACAAGCCTTTAGCTAGACTAGAAGAGAAAACTCAAAGAAGTGAAATCAGAAGAAAAGGAAGAGACACCACAGAAATTCACAGATCCTAAGAAAGTACGGGGAACAGTTAGTTATATGCCAACAAATTGGATAATCCAGAAGGAATGGATACATTTCTAAAAGCATATAACCTATCAAGAGGGGGTCATAAAGACGTGGAAAATATGAACTTTTCAATAATAGGCAGGGAAATTGAATCAGTAACAAAATCACCCAGCAAAGAAAAGCCTGGGCCCTAACACCTCAGCTGCTGAATCCTACCCAGCATCTGAAGAATGACTGCTATTCCTTTTCAAATGATTCAAAAAAATGAGAAGAAGGAAACTTCCCAAGTCATTTTACGAGGCCAGCTTCAGTCCAGTGCCAAAGCCAGACAAAGACGCTGTAAGAAAAGGAAACAGCAGGCTGATGGATACGATGCAGATTCTCAGCAATAAACTAACAGAATCTTCAGAAAACTGTGTGCACCGCTACCGAGGGAGAGTCACCTCTGATGGGCAAGGTGGTTCAACATACCCAAATCAATAACTGATACATCAAATTAACAAAATGAAGGACCAAAATTATAGGAGCTTTCAAATAAATGCATAAAATGCATTTGACAGAACTCAGTAACTCTTCATGACAGGAAATTTCAACAAATGAGTTATAGAAATAATAACCTCCACATACTAAAGGTCATGAATGACATATATGTTGCTGGGAGCTAAATCATACTCCATAGTGAAAAACTTTCCCCTAAGATGAGGAACAAGACAAAGACGCCCACCCTTGCCACTTCTTTTCAACATAGTACTGATGATTCTAGCCAGAGAAGTTAGGCAAGAAAAAAAAATAAAAGATTTCTGAATTGAAAAGGAAGATGTTATATTTTCCTTTGCAAGTGACATGATCTTATTTATAGAAAACTGTAAAGACCTCTCTGCAAAACCATCAGACCTATAAATGAATGCAGTAAAGGTGCAGGATACAAAGTCAGCATTTAAAAACTAGTTGCATTTCCATTCACTAACAATGAACTGCCCAAAAATGAAATTAAGAAAATAGTCCCATTTACAATAGCACCAAAAAGAATGAAATATTTAGAAATAAAGTTCACCAAGGCAGTGAAAGATCTGTTTATTGAAAACTATAAAACATTGATGAAAAAATTGAAGACAACAAAAATAAATGGAAAGATATTCAGTTTTCATGGATTGGGAGAAATAATATTGTTCATATTGCTCATACTACCCAAAGTGATCTACAGATTCAATGCAATTCCTATCAAAATTGCAGTGGCATTTTTCACAGAAATAGAAAACACTATCCTAAAATATATATGGAACCCCAAAAGACACTTAATGGGTAAAGTAATCTTATGAAAGAAGAACAAAGCTGGAAGCACCAGACTTCCTGATTTCCAATTATATTACAAAGCCATAGTAATCAAAACAGTATGGTGCCACATTAAATACAGACAATAAACCAAAAGAACAAAATAGAAAGGCTGATAAGCCCACACTTATATGGTCAACTAACGTTTGACAAAGGTGTCAAGAACACACAATGGGTAGAGGACAATCTCTTCAATAAATGGTGCAAGATTAGAATCCCTAATGTGAAAATCTAAAATTAGAAATGCTCCCAAATTCAAAGCTTTTTGAGCATTGACATGATACCACAAGTGGAAAATTTTACACCTGACCTCATGTGACAGGTTCAAGTCAGAATGCAAGTGCCTAACACACAATTTATTCAGCATCTCTAAAGGTAAAGAGACCCTCCCAGCCCCATACAGTCAGCTACAGTATGTCTTTTCTGTGCACATCAAGATTCCCCACACAAACATGCCCACAAAGGATGATAGAACATCACATGTAGTAGGCCAGATGCACCAACAGCAGGTTCCCATGATGCCCCATGGGGTCCAAAACCCATGAGCATCACTCACTGTGCTCCGTGGTATAAAATGTTCTTGAAAATGTCCAAAACACCTATAGATACCCCATGGGTGACAACGATAAGAAAAGGAGGAAGCATTTATGTTTGTCTGTAGTACAGAAAGTGAAGCTACTGAGAAACTGGACAGTGGTGTGAGTGAAATGCCTGATGGGAGAGCACAGGGTTGGAATGGCCCCCACACACAGTCCGAAGAAATGAAGGGTGCCCTGTTGAGGGTCTGTGCTGATTGTGATGAACAACGCTAATGAAAAATAGAAAACACTGCATAAGCTAAAAACGAAGATCTCAATCGTGTATGGAAGGAGTGGATCCGTCAGCGGCAGGGTGAACACGTGCCACCTGATGGCAGCTGGCCGTGAAAGAGCAAGGGTCGGCGGTGATTAGCTGAAAGGAGGAGTGGACAGTCAGGAGTCTGTTGCAAGAAATTTAAGAAAAGACAAGCAAATTTTTAAAGATTTGTATTGATAAAGCACCTGCTGATCGTCAAACAGTGGAAACTTTATTGATGAGCGTGCCAAGGTGGTCACTGATGAAAATCTGGTGCCAGAACAAGACTATGATGCTGATGCTGCATCTCTGTTTTGGTGTTATTGCTCCAGAAGCTGCTGCCTGCAGCTGATGAGACGGCCCCTGCAGGATGAGGGATGCCAAGGACAGGATGCTGGGAGGTGCTAATGCGTAACCGTAAACTTGCGGTGAGAGGCACAGCTTCTGTCCTTAATGTTCCATACTGTGCTAACAAAAAGGCACGTATCACCAGGGACAACTTTTCTGATTGGTTTCACAAACATTTGTGAAAGTTTCTCAACTAGATAATGTCTGCAGTTCCTAAAAACTGTTCTGCTCAACCTCCAGCTGAAGTTCTCCTCACAAATAATGTTTATGCTGTGTCCTTTCTTCCAATTGTGACTTCATTGGTTCAGCCATATGACCAGGGTATCCGTAGATCAATAAAAAGTAGATATCGCGAAGAGGCAGTGGGTGAGGATTTCCTAGGCCAGTGCCTGTAATCTGCAGCTGTCTCTTCTTAAGCACAGTGGCTGCTGACCTTGGGGGTCCTGATCATCTTCTGCCAGGTGAATAACAGCCAGGGTGGGGGACTGGAGTTGATTTTAATCTTTTTTCTCCTTAACTTGAGGGCCACTGGGAAGCAGAGGGATGGAGGGTCAGGGGATTTGGGGACTCGGAAACAGAAGTGACGGGAGGGATCACACAGAGATACAGAGTCAAGTCCAGGCAGTGTTATTTCCCTGAGAGTGGTCTCCTAACGTAACTTCTGGGTAAAACCTTCATGGAACTTCCAGACCGCGCTCGCCCATTGGAAAGCTTTGGGAACTCAAGATGGGTGTACAGTACTCCAAGTTTGGCCAAAATGAAGTTCAATCCCTTTGTGACTTCTGACCGAAGCAAGAACCACAAAAGACATTCCAATGCACCTTCCACGTTGGCAGGAAGATCACATCTTCCCCTCTTTCCAAAGAGCTGAGACAGAGGTGCAGTGTTCCATCCTTGCCCATCTGAAAGGGTGGTGAAGTCCAGGTTGTCCGGGGGCACTGTAAAGGTCAGCAAGTCGGCAAAGTAGTCCACGTTTATAGGAAGAAATATGTCATCTACATTGAGCGGGCGCTGCAGGAAAAGGCTAATGGCACAACTGCCCCTGTGGGCGTTCACCCCGCAAGGCGGTCATTACTAGGCTTAAACTGGACAAAGACGGCAAAAAGACCCTTGAACAAAAAGCCAAATCTCACCAAGTAGGAAAGGAAAAGGGCGAGTACAAGGAAGAAACAATTGAGAAGATGCAGGAATAAAATAATCTTATATGCAACTTTCATTAAACACTGCTAAAATGAAAAAAAAAGTAGATATCCAAACACTTCTGTGAGCAGCTTCTGGCAGCAGTGAGCTGCAGTGTGGGTGGCAGGTTTTCAGCTGAGTGTACCGGGAAGGTGCCCTCCACGCTGTTCCCACTCCCTGGTGGTCAGCGGTGCTGCCTAGTTGGACAGACAGGAGTTCAGCACCCGATCCTGGACCCTTCCAGTTGGCAGAGTTCATCTGTGAAGGTGGATGTCACAGCACTGAATGCAGGGCCTGTCACAGGGCAGGCATCCATAAGTGCTAATTACCATTACTGGTCTGTTGAGGCAGACTTCTGTAGAAAGTAGCATTTGCCCCAAAATTCCATGAGATAAGATGATATGAATTTCCCTGTAATGAGGGGAAACAGCAAATGAAGGCCGAGACAGGACTGAGCACGGGCTGCAGGTGGGCCGTGCCAAGAGGATCTCGGTGCCTGGGCATGTGAGGAAGGTGGGCTTGGGAGTTAGGTCAGACTGGAGGGAAAGCAACAAGTCGGACATTCAAAAATAAAATAGAGGCCTTGCTTGCGTTCCTTTAGAGTTTGAGAAAGAGAGAAATAAAATTACTCCAAAGTTTTTGTTGCCAAGAGTGTGCCAACCACTGACAGAAGAAATGGGTGCTGCAGGGGAACCAAGCTGGAACCCTGGAGTGCCAGGTGGCAAGGGGCATCCACCGAGATGCCCTGGGCAAATGTGCAAGGCGAGTCCCCCCCACTGCCTGTCAGTTTGAGCTTAGTCTACACAAACACCAGCGTGCGGGGTGCAGCCCTCTGAAAGGACGTGGGCAGACGTTGTCACCCTCAGAACCTGAGAACCGGTCCACAGCAAAACCTCTTTTTCGCACTATGTAGCAAACTCTCAGATGGGCTCTAAGATGGACCAGTCTTCGCTGAGTTGTACTTGATAAACAGACTCTTTCCAAATTTGTTTTTTGTGCATCTACAAATGCACGGGGCGAGTACTGATGGGGAGCACGGCCGTTCTTCACTGGCTCTTCCCCCTGTACTCTCATGAGCACCTCTCCATGCCGGTCAGGGTCTGTGCTGGGGCTGCTGTACCAGAGTGAGCAGCGTGTGGTCAGTGCTTGTGAGGACTGATAGTCCCCCCGGGAAGCCAGGCTCTAGTGATGGCTCTCGTGTGGCCGTGTGTGGGACAGAGGATGAGGGACAATCCCAGCCATCTCATAGATGGGACTCCTACCTGGAGGTGGCATTTCCCCTGTTCCCTGAGGGGGGCCAGGTGAAGTGGCAGGAGACAGGGACTGGGCCAGGTGAAGTGACAGGAGACAGGTGCTGGGTCAGGTGAAGTGGCAGGAGACAGGTGCCGCCTCCCAGAAGCCACGTCTCTCTGTTGTGCTTTGCAAACTGCTTGCTGTACTTTAGGCTCAGTTCTGGCCCTGCCTGGAGGAGGAATGCACCTCTCTGGTGTCAGGCTTCTGGTGTCTGTAGGATCTGATGTGCTTATGCTCGGATTCTTTGGGACGTTCTTTCTCGCCCCTTCCTCTCTTTGCTTTGACATTTATCTCTTAACAATAGCATAGATTCACAGAGCCACGGGTGTTTAGGGACCTGCCTGACTCTACAAGCATACAGCCACCCACAAATATCCTTCCAGAAGCCCACCAAGCTTTGTTTGTGTAGCTGGGTTCAAAGACTCTTGCAAGGTGATGCCTTATCTGGCCTCTGCAAAAGCCATTCCCCGTGCACCTGTCCCACCCAGGTCCCGGCTGTTGGTCAGTCTGATGAGTTGCTCTCCTGGGCCTCCCAGCAACTCAGTCAGTCCCGTCTTCACGGACTGCCTGCTGACAACCTTGCCTTCTCCCATGTCCCTGTGTTCTGCACATCCTTCCCTGAAATTTTACTATGTCCATTGTCACCTTCAGAACACAGTTACGTTTCTTAAAACTTCCACCTGTAAGAACTCAAAGCCAAGTTATTTTCTAAAGCAAACCAGTGTTACCTCCTCTACTCTTTTAAGCCTCTTTAGTGTATCTTTTTTGAATTATAATATATCTTTTCTTTTCAGATATCAAAAGTTACTTGTACAGCCACTCGAAATTCATTTTATTGTCTCCTCTGATAATATAACTGAGAAATATAAGCTTTTTCTTGGAGAAATGTGTCCCTTGGCCCATACAAAGGCAGATGGAAAATCTGTTGCCTGAGGAGCAAATGAGCGGCCTGGTGCCCTGCAATTTCCTAGAGGCAGGTCCCCACCCAGCACCCTCCTTTACCCCAGGCCTGAGCAAAACTAGACCGAGATGACCCATTTTTTTTTAGCCGGGGCAAGGAGGTGTTGCTGCCTGTGCTGTGTCTGCAGGGAGATTTGCTGCTGGGTTTGGATATGGAGGTGAGTCACAGAATCCCCATAGCTTCGGAATTGATACTCACTCAAATGCATAAGTGAGGATTTGGGAAACGCATGCACCTGGAATTGACCATCAGCTCCCTGGGACATGGAATGGGTGCTTCAAAATGTCCTAGAACAGTCTGGGGCTGTGCTGTCCATGTGCCCTGGCTCTGTGAGTGTGCTGGGTGTGCCCCTGGCTCCCTGTAAATGCTCTGGAGTGTTCCTGGGCTCTACTGGGTGTGCAGAGTGTGCCCCTGGCTCCCTGTAAATGTTCTTGAGTGTTCCTGGGTGTTCCCCTGTCTTGCTATAACTGCACCAGGATATACTGAGGACCACATGTGAACCCTAAATCTCCGTAAATGCTCTGGAACATAGTGGGACTGTATTGCCCCTGACACAGCGTGACATCTTCTGCTTAGGACGGGTGGGGGAGTAAGACCTTCCCAATGCAGGGAGTGGAAAGAGGGCATTTCTCAGCCAAGGGATAAACACTCTGTGGGGTGTGTCATGGGTTGAGAGCAGAGCCTGTGAGGATTGATGGGTGGTACCCTGGAAGCTGTGTTTGTGGCTGGCACCATGCTGTGTTTTCCTGTTTATAGCCCTTTTTATAATGCCCGATTTCCCAGTGTCTGGGCGTGAAACTTTGTTAGCTTGTCAGGATAGACCTGCCTATCACCGTGGTGTCACGTTCCGTCCCAGAGGGTAACTTAAAATCCTTGACTCTGCAGCAGGATCTGATAGAGGCCTGTCTGCACAGTGTTTGTAGGTGGAGGTAACTCAGCCTATTTGAAACATTGTACTTAAAACTTAGGTATCAGAAATCTTAAGGGTTATCCTTTTTAAATTTTTCTTTATTTGTAAATATATTGTTGTCTGGGGTTACTTTTCCTAAAAAACCTGGGTTGTCTTAATCACTGAAGTTTAGTGAAGTCAAATGTCAGACTTAAACAAAAAAGCATTTAAGTAAAAACATTTCTAGTACCTGTTTTGATCCTTCCCACTTCTTAGCTGGAGCTCACTGAGCGTGGATCCCAGCGCTTCCCGGTGGAGAGTGAGACGGCGACTCCCCAAGCTGTGTGCAGGCCTCAGCGGGCACACCACTGCCCCAAGTCCGTCAGCGCAGATCACCCCAGATCACTGTGCCCCCTAAGTTCCTGTAGTTTTGCTTCCTTCCTCCCTCCCACTGCTCTCAAGTAGTCGCCTTTGATAACTTGCTGTACCGCTCGTGCTTCTGTTACAGTCACCCCACCCCCACAGCCCCAGCTTTGTTTCCCCGTGGCCTTAGAAGTCCAAGTCCGACACCCGTGTGTGTTGGGACTGTGGGCAAATCACAGGGCACGGTGGCCTCTGAGGCAGGGCTCGAGGGCACTGATCCCTGACCCGTGGTGGTGCGTGTCTGGGCGTGAGCACGTGGGTTTGATTATTTGAAAGCCTGACACTTTTTTCTCATACTAGATTTGTTGGCTCGTCTCCAAACCCAAAAGCACTAATGGTTAACCAAGTTGATGAAAGTGGTCTCGTTTCTATGATGTGTTGACACTCTTCCTGGAATTCCTCTGCCCACATTAATTGTCATGTGCCCCAAAGGCTCCTAGTCATCGTGGGGAATACAAGAGTTTTAATAAATTGGATGAGCGCTTCAGAAACCTTTCCTCTGGCTGGGGAAACCTTAGTCAAATATTCATGGCACCAGGAAAGGCTGCCAAGATTAGTGTCTGTGTGGTTAAAGCCGGGCTGTGGGAGCGGGGAAGGGGCTGCGTGATCGGGGGTTGGTCCCCGACAACAGATGGGTTAATCCTTTATCCTGCCATTTGGGTGTTAGTGGGGAATGTCCAGCTTTCTGGAGTTTCTGTTGAAAGTTCCAGTGCTGCGGGTGGCCTTTAGGCTATGTCCTGCCAGCACTGTGTGAGTGGTCACCATCCCTGTGGTTACTGCTGGCTTAGGACTTTTTTTTAAATTTTGTTAGGGGTCTGGGTTACCGGTGAGACCTGGTAAGGAGCCGTCTAGATCCCTTGCCCTGATGTGTAGAAAATGCCCCGCACTGCTCACTGCCTTCCTCTGCACCAGGACAGGAGCTGTGAGCCGCCCCCTCCCTCCTTGTCCCATGTGACATTTTTCCCTGTTAGTCAGTGTTGAACTGCTGAGCTCTGTCCTTTACCTGCAAAACAGACTCCCAGACACATGTGACCATCTTGCTCTGAGGAAGCATCTTCAGAATCAGATGGCCATCGTCCTAACTACTCAGGGGCAGCAGACTGGGGACCAGGTTTCCTGGCATCCTTTTAGCTGTGGTGTTTTTATTTTGTTCACCAGATGCTATTTTTTTACTGTTTCCGTTAGAAAATAGTCAGTAAACTCTTTGTCTAATATAGGAGACATGTACCTGTCATCACAGCTCTGTGAGCTTTCTGTGTGTTACTTAAACTGTAATGAGAAAGAAGTTGTGGGTTTGAATCACAGTAGGACCACCCCAGCTGACAGCTGACCCCTCCCACAGCCAACCTCCTTAGGTTGACCTAATTTTCATACACTGGACCTAGAAGGCCTTGCTCCTTCTGCTGACCCCCTCTGTGTTTTGACCAGTTTGTTAAAAGTCTCTTGGGTGGTCAACCGACAGAGGTTCTACTGAATATCAGTGTTATGATTAAAAGTAATAACAGCTCCACTGATGGGCTTGAAACGATGGTGTGAGGGAGAGTGCCTGGACAAACCCTGATCAGCTGTGTCCTGTCTGGAGAGAGGGAGGGAGCAGCTCCTCACTGACCCCTCAGTCACTCAGGTGTTAGTCCCATGGAGGGAAGTTCTCTTTGTTATGAATAAGCACTTTTAGAATTTCATCTGGGAAGACAAAATCCATATTTTTGACCAAGCTGAAAAAAATTTCCATCTTTTAATGACCTTATCACAGAGATACTTTTTTTGCCTTTTGTTAATTATTCACACATGCCTCACATCAGTACAGATGGTTTTGGCTACAGGTGATAAAAAACTATGGCTCAGGTTGGCCCAAACATAAGGCAATGCTTTGGGTTTTCAATACAATATTCAATAAATCACATGAGCTACTCAACATTTCATCATACAAAAGGCTTTGTGTTACATGATTTGGCCCAACTGTAGGCTGAGTGTTCTGAGCACGGCTAGATGTTTTAGTAGGTTAGGCATCTTGAAAGAAAAACTTCAGACAAATTAATATAATGGAGTTTAACTGAGCAAAAAGAACAATCCTCAAATTGGGCAGTCCCCTGAACCAGACAGAGTATATAGTTCTAGGCAACTCTGGTGCTGCCTTTTGGTCCACAAGAGTTTATGGACAGAAAAAGGAAAGTGACACCCGGCAGGCAGCAGTGAGGGGCAGAGGTGGCTGTATTGTGGAGCTCAGGGTTTGCCTTACAGGAACACGGTTTCAACAGTCGGCCACCCGGAGCAGTTGAAGTGACTGCCATGAGTGGTGGACACTCAGATATTTGTTGCCAGGAGCAGGTTGGTCTGTTTGTTCTATTCAGAGAAACCTTGAATTTAAAAGACATAAGGAGGCAGCTTTAGACTAAACTTAATTTAACAGGTATTTTTTTTTTTTTTTGAGACCAAGCCTCAAGCTATCCCCCTGGGTAGAGTGCCATGGCATCACAGCTCATAGCAACCTCCAGCTCCTGGGCTCAAGCGAGTCTCCTGCCTCAGCCTCCCAAGTAGCTGGGACCACAGGCGCCTACCACACGCCTGGCCATTTTTTGGTTGCAGCCATCATTGTTTGGTGGGCCCAGGCTGGGGATTCGAACCCGCCACCTTAGGTGTACGTGGCTGGCGCCTTAGCAGATTGAGGCACAGGCGCCGAGCCAAGTAATAACTTTCAAAGACATGAGAGTTAAGACTGACCACTGGCTTTTCAAAGCAACAATGGAAAACAGAATATAGTAAAATTATACCTTCATTGTGAATGAACCTGTACCAAAGTATGGCAGTCCCAGCGCATACAGCAGACACAGCAGTCATCTGTGCTGATAAGCAGGCCCTTATGGGTGCTGGAACTTGGAATGAGCAGAGAGGTTCAAGCCCTACTCTAGTCCCTTCATTAATAGAGATCCTGGAACATCACCCTCCCCCTTATGTAAGGCCCAGGGTCACTAAAGAAATGTAGTCTTGTGAGGAGACATTCTTTCCTCGGTCATCACTTCAAAATCTTCAAATCAATTTAGACCTATAGATCTTAGGTTATAGAGAAAAATAAGCAATTTCATTGCTGAGAGATCATTTGAATTCTGGCACTCATGTGGGTTTGAATTACTAAGAGTGTAATGGGTTCATAGGAACATACATTTAGTGGATCTGGTGGTGACATGTGCACACAGGACCTGGTGCCTGAATACCTGGCTGCTTTTCTAAGCCATGAATACAACTAGTATATTCCATCACAGACAGGGTCTCTGGCCCTCTTTCAATGGCAGCCTGGTGTTACAGGACACTTTTGTGCTGTGGCTGTTTCACTTGTTACAGCTAACTAATGGGAATCTTCTCTCTTCACTGACCAGAAAAGGTGGAACTCTCCGAATCTGGACTAGAGAGTGAGGACCCTAGCTCTCTCTCTACCCTGGACTCACCGTTCCTTTTCCTCTCCTGCACTGTAGGGGCATTGTTAGTGAAATCAAAATGTATCTGGGCCAAGCATGGTGGCTCACGCCTGTAATCCTAGCACTCAGGAAGGCCGAGGTGGGAGGATTGCTTGAGCTCAGGAGTTGGAGACCGGCCTGAGCAAAAGCGAGTCCCTATCTCTACTAAAAATAGAAAAACTAGCTGGGCATTGTGGTGGGTGCCGGTAGTCCCAGCTACTCAGGAGGTTGAGGCAACAGGATCGCTTGAGTTTGATGTTGCTGTGAGATATGACCCTATGACCCATGGTACTCTACTCAGGGTGACAGTGAGACTCTCAAAAATAAGAAAAGAGAGAGAGAAAGAAAGAAAACCCATATCTAGAATGACTATTCTTACCTAAGCCCCTACTCAGTTAAAAGGTAAAGAATCTTCTCTTGGTAACCCGGAGTTTAGTCTTTAACCTCATGAAAGCAACTTGCCAGGATAAGGCTCCAGACAGTAATTCTTCAGGACACCTCTGGCCATGCATCAGCAGGTACCCTCTGGCAGGGAAAGCTATAAATTCCTTTCCTGAAGACTGCAAAAAAGAGGAAGGGCCCACCGTTCTGGCCACAGTTACAGCTGACCCCTGGCCCAGTTTAAAGACTGAGACAAAGTTAAGTACAGTGAATGTGCTATGAGGCACAAATGGGAGTGGCCCAATGCTTCCAATACCATCTAGATGAGGTACAAATACACCTTCTTTCCAGTCATATCTTAAACTCCCATCCCATTTAGAACCTTGCATCCTCCCCCCCAACACACACACACACACACACACACACACACACACACGGCTTGGCCAGGATATAAACCTAGAAAAATGATCCCTAAGCTCATCCTCTTACCAACTACACCAGGGTGAGATATTTACGGGTTGCTAAGCTCCATCCACATGTAAGAAAATCTGACTAGTAGAATTTGAAAAGATAGGAAACATGGAAAATCAAAACTCTGTGAGGACTAAAAGACACGGCAGAAGCAGGGGCACAGACCCCTAAAGACTTCTTCATAGATTCCTATGTTTCCACTGTTTGTGTTTCACTGTGAGCCTTGAGAAAATGGAGGTGGGGAGCAGTACTTAATGTCCACCTGGAAAAGTATCCTGAAAGACAGAAAGCCATGGATAAGCCTCTTTCCCAGCAAAAGCAAAACACAAACTCAGCAGATGTCCAGATTGCTTCTGGAGCCACAGTCTAACAGGGCAGGAGCTGCTGTGAGCTCAAGCTGAGGGTTCCTTATACTTGGAAGCTTAGTAGCCATGGTGCAAGGGAGAGGTGTGCTATAGACCAGCAGGAGAGTAGTATCCTTTTCCAGCCCTATCTGCCCCTATGTGCAGCCCGTGGGCCAGGCCAAAAGCAGGGAAGAACCAGGCAGCTTCGAGAAGATTCATTCTCCTTCCTTTTCATCAACCAAGCAAATAGCCATTTCTAAGTTGTTCCCATCTTAGAAAAACACACTAACGCACTCCTGGTCTAGATGAGCACGTTCAGCTTCATTTGATGCCCCCCCCTCCACCCCACCGTGCCACTGGAGCCAACATAATTTACAATTCCCAGAAATGCCCGAGAAGCCGTCTATGCACTTCTGCTGCCAAGCCTGGCTGGTTTTACAGATTTTCATTTAGCAGGTGTCTGTTGCTAAATCAGTAGCAGCTGCTAATTGCTTTTCCTCTCTCGAACCCTCAGACAGAATGAAACATCTGGTGTTCTCTCACTTTGGGTTAAAATCAGATACCTTATCATTTCTCCTTTGGGTTCCATGTTTATTAAAAAACCTTTCGGCTGAGGCTTGAAACAGGCAGCAAAGAGCAAGGCTGTCCCTGAGGAAGGGGAATTTTCTAAAGACAACACAACAGAGTGAGCTTGCCTTATGCCCACGGACTCCATGCCCAGATGCAGGGTCGCTTAGACCATTCCCCACAAGATGGGACTTTAAGCCCATGATCACCCAGGGAAGCTGGGGCTGCATCTCCTGAGTCAGCCCTTTGATTGCAGTGCCCCTTCCTGCCCTAAATAGTTTCCAGCATTTGCATCCCCACCCCAGCCAGCTCTTCTCTACCCTCCAAGGCACAAAGGGAGCTTTTCAATATGCACACTCTTCTACCACGTTGAACAGGAACCGCAGGGGAATAAACTAGACATAGTGGAGGGGAGGTACAAGGACCCCATCATTTCTAGCTCCACTTCCCACTTTATACCAGTGCTTTCTTGCAGCTTTTGGAGCCACTTTCAAAGTTTTTTTATCTGTGTTATTTCCCCTGCCCCCACCAAAAACATTCTTTTGCAGGCGGGCGGCACCTGTGGCTTAAAGGAGTAGGGTGCCGGTCACATATGCCAGAGGTGGCGGGTTCAAACCCAGCCCCAGCCAAAAACTACAAAAAAAAATTCTTTTGCAGGGCTCCAAATCTGCCTCTTGATCCTAAATCAAAATTAATCTCAAAAGCAACTTAATAGCAACACAGATAATTTACATTGTTATTAATAATCTTGGCTAATCTTTATTGAGCACTTGTTACTATATATCAGGCATTGTGGTAAACACTTTATATGTATGGCCTTATTAAGGATTCAGGATTTATTATTATTGTCCTTGTTTTATAATATAGAACAGGCTCTGAGATGGGCTATTGATGCAATAGAAGGAAGATGGAACTGTAATCTGGATTAAAAACCTGTGCTTTTGTGACTGGGTATATTTGATAATATTAGGGATTACTGTTAGTTATTGTAGCTACAATAATGATATTGTGATTATACATACGTATATATGCTTATATATATACATACACACACATTACATTTTAGAGATGCATAATGAAATATTTACAGTTAAAATGATAGACTGCCTTCAAAATAATCCAGGGATAAGTGTTTGTGCTGGAGGGGAGAGAGTGGATTTGAGGCAGAGTAAGGAATATTGTTACAACAAAGATGGGCCATAAGTTGAAAATTGTTGAAAATGGGTGAGGGATGCATTAGGGTATGTTTTCTCTAAATTTTATCAACACAGCTATTTGCAATTTTCTATAATATAGAACTATTGAAATATAAAATTGTATACATACACTCCTGTTTTTATCTATTACATCATAGGGCCTCCTGGCTTATGGAGTTTCTCTACCCCAACCTTCTTTCCCAAGTCAGCTCCTCCAACCTACTCTTACCACCAGAGCTTCTCCAAATGGCACCCATGCAGTACTGGGATCCAGAAGGGACCACCCCCCGGACTTTCTAAACCCTCAGTTTGTCCTAAGGTCTGGAGTCACTTCACTCAAGCTCCAGGGTAAGTGGGACACAGGCGAGGCTGGTGGGTCAGCTGTTGAGGTAAGAGGAAGACACGAGGAGCTCTGCCTACTTTGCCCTTCCCCTTCTGTGATGGAAAATTGTACCAATCTTCTTAGTTATTGCCAGACACAAAGGATTATTTCAATGAATCCTCACAAGAACCCTGAGCAAGGTAACATTACTGTTCCTGTTTTATAGATGAGCAGGCTGAGCAAATTTCAGTTGTTTAACCCTGCAGTCTCTCACTGAGAACAGCCGCTAACCAAGGACATTGCATTGGGTATGTAGGCAACAGGGAGGCAGAAAGAGCACTAGTCTGGGAGTCAGAAGGCCTGAGTGCTGGTCTGAGACCTGCCACTCAATAGCTACACAACCTGGGGCCAGTCATTTCCCCTCTAGGCCTCATCATCTATACATTATAGCACATTGCTCATTTTGTTTTCTCTCCATTTTGCTTTCCAACCCTCCTCAAACCTTCATGTGCACACCAATCCCGAGGAGATTTTCTCGTTAAAATGCATACTCTCATTCTGCAGGTCTGGGATGGGGTCCAAGATTCTGAATCTCTAACAGTCCTCAGGGGTGGCCAAATCTGCTGGCTTTCACACCACACTTTCTGTTGTAAGGACCTAGGCTACAGTGAGGAAGGTGGGGTGGTAGAGCAGCAAGAGAATAGGCTTAGAGCAACAAATCTAACTTCTAATTTGCAATGTTGCCACTCACTAGCTAAGGGCCTTTAGACAAACTAATCTCTTTGGGCCTCAGTTTTCTCCTGTAGAATTGAGATCACCGACATTTCAAGGCTGCTGAGAGAAGTGAAGTAATGAATCGAGCTGAGTTCTGGGTACATAAGAAGGTCCTCGATACAATGGCAACTATTATTGTGAATGTCTGCCTGTGTCCTCTATGCCCTTTCTTGGCTGTTACAAATCCTAAATTTTAAATTTTTCTCATGCCATTCTCCGTGTATATGGCTTTCTAACTTACGATTATGGATTCAATGCTTGTGTTTCTTCGACCCACAAATTAATATGTTGAAGTCCTATCCCCAAATGGTATTACGACTTGGGGCCTTTGGGAGGTGATTTTGTTTCAATAAGGCCATGAGAGTGGGGCCCTTGCGATGAGAATAGTACCCATACCAGAAGAGATACCAGAGAGATTGTTTTCCCCCACCCCATCATCACCCTGTCCCTGCTGAGAACATAGTGAGAAATTAATCACCCGCAAGCCAGAAGGTGGACCCTCACCATGTTCGCACCTTGACCTTAGACTTTCAACATCCAGAACTGTGAGCAATACCACCCAGTCTGTGGTAGGGTTATGGCAGTCTGAGCTGACTCATATATACCCTAAGCATACCTTTACCCAATAAGCATTTATTGAGGTCCTATTATGTGCCATCCCTAAAGTATCATTTTATTTTGTCCTAGTTCTTTGATTTTTTTTTTTTTTGCAGTTTTTGGCCAGATCCAGGTTTGAACCCGCCAGCTCTGGTATATGGGGCTGGTGCCCTGCTCCTTTGAGCCACAGGTGCCACCCAGTTCTTTGTTTTTTTTTTTTTAAATTTTGAGTCAAAGTCTCAGTCTGTTGCCCAGGCTAGAGTGCCATGGTGTCAGCCTAGCTCACAGCACCCTCAAACTCCTGGCTCAAGTGATCCCCTGCCTCAGCTGCCCAAGTATCGTGTTTCCCCCAAAATAAGACCTACCCAAAAAATAAGCCCTAGCAGGATTTCTATGCATTTGTTAAATATAAGCCCTACCCTGATAATAAGACCTAGTGATGGGCATGGCTATGCAGTATCTGCATAGCCACACTCTGCATTTCGAAGCAGAGCAGTAAGGAAGACTGGAATACCTTTTATCTGCCACAGCTCCTTGCTCCAAGCCGTTCGCACTTGCATGAACATGTGTGGTAACTGCAGTCCCAGGCATCCTATTGCACAGGAGCGAACGGCTAGGGGAAAGGAGTTCATGCATCACTAGCACCAACCACACCAATAAGGTTGGCTTCCCCTGTCAGGTTCCAGAAGATGACTCAACTGTATTTGAATAAACGTAGATCATTCTATTATACTTAATAAAAATAAGATATCCCCTGAAAATAAGCCCTAGTGTGTCTTCTTGAGAAAAAATAAATATAAGACAGTGTCTTATTTTCGAGGAAACACGGTTGCTGGAACTATAGGCATGTACCACCGTGCCCAGCTAGTTCTATTTTTAAAGATGGGGGTCTCGCTTTGCTCAGGGTGGTCTTTTAATGCCTGACTTCAAGCAATTCTCCTGGCTTGACCTCCCAGAGTGCTAGGATTACAGGCATGAGAGCCACTTGGTCTAGTTCTTTCATGACAATGCAGTATCGCTATATTTGAACCAAAACTCTATTAACTTTGACCGTTCTTTTAAACATGCTTAGGATTCCTTTTTCTTTTTTTAAGAAATAGAGTCTTTCTCTGTCACCCAGACTGGTGTGCAGTGGCACAATCACAGCTCACTGCAATTTCCAACTCCTGGACTCAAGGAATCCTCCCACTTCAGTGTCCCAAGTAGCTACACCATGTTTGGCTAATTTTATTTTATTTTTTTTGTAGAGATGGGGTCTTGCTATGTGGCCCAGGGTGGACTCAAACTTTTGGCCTCAAGCCATTCACCTACTTCAGCCTCATATAGTGCTAGGTATGTAAACCACTGTGCCTGGCCTTTAGATTCCATATCTAAAAGTGAATAGAGATGACTTTGAAAGCCCAAAGTATCACAATGCCTCCTTTGGGAAGACATGACATTTTCTCAACCTAACCAATTCCAAATTATGTATAACCAAATAATCCACATTAAGCAATATCCTACTACCCTCAGTTCTCCAACAACAGACATTTATTAAAGGGGACTGAAGGAACTTCCTCAACCTGGTAAGAACATCTACGGAAAACCCACAGGTAACCTCATACTTAACACTGAAAAGCTGAATATTTTGCCCCTGAGATGAGGAATGAGACAGGAATGTCTGCTCTTGCCATTTCTATTCAGCACTGATCTAGAGGATGCGGCCAGGGCAGCCAGGCAAAAAAAAAGAAATAAAAAGCAACCAGATTAGAAAGGAGGAAGCAAAACTATCTCCATTCATAAATGACATGATTGTTTAATAAAGAAAATCCTAAGATCTGTAAAGAAAAAAAATATTAGAAGTAATAAGTGAGTTCTGAAAGGTTGCAGAGTACAAGATCAATACCAAAAAAAAATGAACTGTGTCTCCACAAGAAGCAATGAACAATGAGAAAAGGAAATTAAGAAAATTCCATTTACAACACCATCCAAAAGAATAAAATACATAATAAATTTAAGAAAAGAAATGAAAAACCAATGCTGTGAAAACTATAATATAAAACATCGCTAAAAACATCAAAGAAGATCTGAATAAAGAGATATACATCCTGTGTTCATGAGTTGGAAGATTTAATATCGTTAAAATGGCAATTCTAATTAAACTAATCTACGTTCAATGCAATCTCTATCAAAATCCCAGCTGGCTGTTTTGAAGAAATTGACAATACGATCCTGAGATTCATATGGAAATGCAAGAGTCCCAGAACCACCAAAATAATCTTGAAAAAGAAAAAAAAAGAACTTGAGAACTCACACTTTTCGGTTTCAAAACTTTCTACAGGGGAAGGAGGGAGCAGGGAGAGGGGAAGAGGGGGGTGGGAGAGGTCACGGGTGTGTGACACACCTCTTCAGGTGGGACACAATTTTACAAGGGACTTTATCTAACAAATGCAATCAGTGTAACCTAATTCTTTGTACCCTCAATGAATCCCAAATATAAAAAAAGACTACATTGGCAAAAAGAAAATAAATAATTTATCTTAGGAAAAAAAAACTTTCTACAAAGCTATAGTAATTAAGACAGTACAATACAGCATAAGGGTAAACATGTAGAAAAATGCAACAGAATTGAGGGTCCAGAAATAAACCGTTAACATTTATTTATTTATTTATTTTTGCAGTTTTTGGCTGGGGTTGGGTTTGAGCCCTCCACCTTTGGCATATGGGGCCAATGCCCTACTCTTTTGAGCTATAGGTGCCGTCCATCATTTATTTATTTTTAATGATTTTTGACAAGGATACCAAGATACTTCAATGGAGAAGAAAACAACAACTTTTCAACAACTGGTGCTGGGACAGACTGGATATTCAGATGCAAAAAGAGAGAATTTGGACCCCTTCCTTCCCCTCTCAAAATTAACTCAAAATGGATCATAATAGCAAACATAATAGCAAACACTAAGAAACTCTTAGAAGAAAACAGTCATAGTCTTCATGACCTTGCATTAGGCAGCAGTTCTTAAACATGACATCAAAAGTATAAACAACCAATCAAAAATGGAAAAATTAGACTTTACCAAAATTAAAACATTTTGTGCTTCAAAATACACCATCAAGACAATGCAACCACAACCTACAGAATAGGAAAAAAATATTTCAAATCGCATTTCACATAAAAAATATTTCAAATCCAAAAAGAACTCTTAAAACAATAAAAAACAACCCAATTTATAAAATGGAAGAGGGAGTATCTAAAAAGATTTTAGCTGCGTGAGTTGGGCTAAATTTTAGAAGACGAATCAGCAGAATAACGGAGAGTCCTACAATGGGACGCAGAAGCAATGGGCCAAATGCAAGATGGTGGAGCTGTGGCATAGTGTGGCAAGTCTATAAGATCTTGGGGCTTTAGTTGACTCTTGATTTTACATAGTAACCAGGAGGATGTAAGCCCATAAGTCCATGTTACCCTGAGGCCAGGTTAATAGATACAGCAAATGAGCTGGATTCAGAGCACAGAATGAGAATTCAGTGGAAAAAGAGTACTGGATCCAGAGATACCTAGGTGAAACATAAGCCTCTTCACTGCTCTCAAAACTCTGGAGATTTTTCGGAAGGGCATTTGGTTTCTCATTTTATGAAGGAAGGAGGCCTGAGGTGAGTATAATCACTGATCTGTGGAAAATCACAGGACTTGGAGACATCTGAGAGGCTGACCAAGGGATACAAGATGTTTTTCAACATGGACTAAAACGTAAGGCCTCTTGAGAAGCTGGCAAGGGAGATCTAAGAAACCACTACTACTACTACGCTGTACTGGAAATATCTGAGACCTCTGATTGGAAGCCAGCAGTCAATCTCCTACCTTCCCTTCAGCCCTATCACAATGAGATACATGGCCACAATCACAGATGGCACAGAGAGTTCACAACCTAGTGAACTGGTTAGGACAATCCCCAGTACATTCGCTTTGTCTGGCAGTTCCTCCAAAAGTTAAACACAGAGTTCTCATGTGACCCAGCAATTCCCCTCCACCAACACCCTCACACTGGCGAGGACCAAGTGAAAAAGTGATCATCTGCATGCCAGAAATTTGCACAGAAATTTGCCTGAGTCTACTGAATGGGGTTTTTCTGTGTAATCAATGATACATTGTGAAAATGACAGAATATGACCCCTGGGGTTAGATCAAAAGAGACATCATGAGTTCCACTTTGCTCTCTCTTAGATCACTTACTGTGAGGGGAAACCAGCTGCCATATTGTAAGGACACTGAAGCAGTATAAACATGGATGCCATATAAGCGAGACATCTTGGAATTGGATCCTCAGACCCAGTCTAGTCTTCAGATGACTGAGGCCTTAGCTGACCTCTTAACTATATAACCTCATGAGAGACTGAGCTAGAACTACTCACCTAAATCACTCCTGAATTCCTGGCCCATAGAAATTATGTGAAATAATATTTATTGCTGTATTTTAAATAAATAAATAAAGGAAAGAGGGTTCTACCACCATGCACCATAACCTCATTACCCTTCCAAGCTGTTGTATCTGAAGTATATGATTCACATCCAGAACGAGGAACACATTTGAAAGTAAAACATAAAACCAGTACAGATTGGTTGAAATACTATAGTAATTAAGTTGTGGGGTTTTTTTTTTGGGGGGGGGCTCACTCATACAGTTGTGTTTGTTCGCTAATAATACAGCAGACTGGCTTGGCACTTGTAGCTCAGTGGCTAGGGCGCCAGCCACATGCACCCAGGCTGCTGGGTTCTAACCAAGCCTGGGCCTGCTAAACAACAATGACAACAACAACAACAAAATAGCTGGGCATTGTGGCGGGCACCTGTAGTCTAGCTACTTGGGAGGCTGAGGCAAGAGAATTGCTTAAGCCCAAGAGTTTAAGGCTGCTATGAGCTGTGACACCATAGCACTCTACTGAGGACAACAAAGTGAGACTCTGTCTCAAAAAAAAAAAAATACAGCAGACCCTTAAATGGCAATTTTTAATTGTCTTTAAATTTTGCTGTGGTTCTTATAGTTAAGAACTTGAAACAGGTTTTAGTTTGTCAAGTCAAGCACATAAGGTCTATGTATAAAACTTCATATATGTTGTTCTTTACTAATTATTCAGTGTCCTCATTTCCAACTTTATCTTTGATTAACAGAATAAGTAAAATGGCATTATTTATTCATAGGCTAGAAATGTTGGATTTTTCTAAACTTCTGTCAAAATATTATGATTAGTTCAGATCAACCATGTTTATTTCTTTTAAAAAATAAACAAAGGTGGCTTTAAAAAATGGAAAAGGATTTGAAAAGATTATTTCCCCAAAGACATACAAATGGCTAAAAAGTTCATGAAAAGGTGTTCAACATCATTAGTTATCAGGAAAAATACAACTTAAAACCACAATGAAATACAGGCTGAAATCTGAAAATACCAAGTCCAGAATGTTCCCAAATCTGATACTTTTTGCATGCTGATATAACATGCAAAAGAATGCTCCCTGGGACATTTTAGATTTTCAAATTAGGGATATTCAAACAGTAATTATGTAATGCAAAAATTCCAAAATCCGAAATCCAAACCCTTCTAGTCCCAAGCATTTTGGAGAAGAGATACTCAAGCCATACCACATCCCAATCTCTAAGATGGCTATAATAAAAAAGACAGACGATAACAAGTGTTAGTAAGGATCTCCAGAACTTGAAATCCTCAGACCTGTCTGTTGCTGGTGAGGATATGAAATGGCACAGCCACTGTGGAATAGTCTGACAGTCCCTTCAAAGGTTGAACACAAGAGTTCTCATATGACCCAGCCCTTCCACTTCTAGATACACACCCCAGAGCAGACATTCAAACAGAGAGCTTTACACATGAATGTTCACAGCAGCACATTCGCAACAGCTAAAAGGTAGAAATGAACTGAACCAAATGTCCACCAACAGATCAATAGCTAAACCAAATGTGATGTATCATACAAAGGAGTAGTACTCAGCCATGAAAAGGAATGGAGTGCTGATGTATGCAAGTACGTGGATGGACCCTAAGCAAAAAAGCCAGTCATAAAAGACCACATATTATGTGATTACATTTACATGAAATGTCTAAAATAGGCAAACCCATAGAGACAAAAAGCAGATTAGTGAAGGCCAGGCATGGTGGCTCACGCCTATAATCCCAGCACTCTGGGAGGCCAAGGCAGGCAGATCACCTGAGCTCATGAGTTCGAGACCAGCCTGAGCCAGAGTGAGACCCTGTCTCTAAAAATGGCAGGGCGTTGTGGCAGGTACCTTTAGTCCCAGCTACTCGGGAGGCTGAGGCAAGAGAATCTCTGGAGCCTAAGAGTTTAAGGTCTAAGATTGCTGTGAGCTATGATGTCACGGCACTCTACGAGGGCAACAAAGTGGGATTCTGTTTCAAAAAAAAAAAAGAAGCGTCGTGCTTTGCTGAGTCTGGAACAGGGAAGGGAGGAAGAGCAGGAGTGGGGCATGACTACTAATGTTTATGCAGTTTCTTTGGGGGGTGATGAAAATGTTCTAAAGTTAGACTGGAGTGATGGTGGCACAACTCCGTGAATATACTGAAAACCACTGAATTGTATATTTTCAAAGATTGATTTATGTGTAAATTATATCACACTTAAAACCCCCCCCTTCCAAATAAAAGTGACTGAAGAGAGACAGAGATGGAGGCAAGTACTCATGGGTACGGTGCTTTAACTTTCCCAAGCTCTCTGTTATCTCTTCACCGGTATCTTTCTTACCTCTGTTGTCTTTCCTTTATATGCTATCTTTGAGGTAGAGAGAGTGCATATTACTAATCCCATTTGATAAATGGAAAAACTGATGCTTGAAGAAGAAGGAAAATTAAATCCTTCAAAGCCCCAAGTCCCAGCCAGTGGCAGGACAAAATTAAAACAAGGTGTACAGCAAAGCCGCATGGCTACACATAAAGAATTGCCTGGGGTGCTTTCTAAACATGGGTGGATCAGGAAGATAAATCCTGCATGTTCTCACTCATATGTGGGATCTTAAAGAGTTGGTCTCTTACAAATGGGAGAGTAAAATAGTGGGTGCTGGAGGCTGGGCGGGGGACGTAGGGACAGGTTGGTTAACGGCTACAAAAACTACAGCTAGATTGAAGGACTAAGTTCTAGTATTCTATAGCACTGTAGGATAACTGCAGTTAAAAATAACATCTTCTGTATTTTCAAATAGCTAAAAGAGAGGATTTGGAATGTTCTCAACACAAAGAAATGATAAATGTAAGCAATGTTTCTTTATGCAACGAAAGCCTTATCTAATGGGTACTTTCACCCTGTTCAGTATGGACCAGTGCTTCTCAACTCTGTACAAATAGAAGCCCTAGAGCTGTTTTCAAAACGTTCCCATTTGTTAATTATACTTTATTTCCAATTGATAGATTGCACACGTTCATGGAGTACAGAGTGGTATTATGATACAGGTGTACAATGTGTAGTGCACCCTTATTTGATCACTACTGAACAGGGGGAAAGTACCCATTAGACCAGGCTTTCGTTGCATAAACATTGCTTAGAGTGGTGTTCGAGGTGGTTAAGATCGCCAGAGCCTGTTCCTTAGTCTAATGTCATTTTAGGATATCAGAACCCAAGCAAACAACTAGTAAGCTCTGAAGGCAAACAGTCTACTGCCTGTCACTCATCACTCACCGCTGCCGCGGCCCCAGCGAGCTGAGGTGCTTGGGCCAATGGAAAAACCCGAAAGATCTTTGTTTAATTCAAAACACAAAACAGGAATGGGCCTAATTCACCTGTCGGGAAGGAGGACAGCAGATTGGCTAGTTCCCTAATCAAACAGGCTGTCTCTGAAACAAATATAAAAAAAAACAAAGGCAGTGGTAGTCAATGTGGACAGGAAAGCCTGCCAGGGAATTTTAATCTCACTCAGGAAGGCTAATGCAGAAACAAAGTCCCCTTCATGCCGCCGTTACTGGACAGCTCAGGGAGCTGCGGCCCAAACTCTAAAGACTAACATCAAAAAGGGCAAGCAGATGGGAGCTCCTCGATGTTTAAGGTGATATTAGTAATGGGAGGAACAATAGCATCTGACTCTTATTGACCACATGCTATATGCCAGGCACTGGGTTAAGTGCCTCCCACATATTATCTCCCTTTACCTTTTGAGCACCAAGTTAGTTAAGAAAATAAAGTCCTCAAGGTTAGGTGCCTTACCCAAGGTCACATGGCTAAGGGCAGAGGAGCTAGCCATAAAACCACAGACAGGCTAGCTCCAGGGTCAGCAATTGGACCACTGTGTACTCTTAACATCCATGCAGAGATACAAAGGCTACCAGAATATGCAGCAAACAATGTTAAGAGTCATGACTACTTAGGGATTTATTTCATTCTGGTGTTTTTCTGTATTTTCTACTTTTTATTTCATCATCAACACATATTACTTTTAAGACACAAAAGCCTCCTGCTTTTTGCTGTTGTTTTTAATGTATGGAAATACAATCAATCATCTTTGCATTGGTGGTGATTTGTGTTTATTTATACTTTTCTGTATTTCACAGATTTGCAACAATACATATGTCTTTTGTTGTAATCAGGAAAACAGCATTCACCTTGAAAAAATATCATCTATCACTTCTGAAGGCAGGGATGGTAGATAAAAAATAATTCACCTGGAATAAAATATTATCTATCACCTCTCTGTCTTTACACCCATAGTCCCAGGACATATATGTAAGAAGGATCCTTGGAATTTCCCTGAGCAACACTGAGGTTCAGGTTGGCTGATGAATTCATGTGGTCTGTGGATATCTACCATGTAGTAAGTGCGAGGTCCTGCAGGGGGCAGTCATAAAGAGAAAAACACTGACCTTGCCCACAAAGAATAGTTATGCTATAGTGGAGAGAACCTGGGGAAAATGAATACATAGTCTAATCAAACTATGGAATGCTAAGCAGCTAATAGAAAAGAGTGACTTTCATCCATGCCTGAAGATATTACTGATTATCTAGTGTTAGTGTTTGGTTAAAGGAAAAATATACCAGAGTAATATTTATAGCATAATCCCAAGTATGTAAGAAACCTAAACCCAAATAAACCTACAACCCTAGAAATATGAAAATCTTTATTTGCATGAATGAGCAAAAGAGAAGTGCAGAAAGATACACCAACCTTTAACACAATTTACCCCTGAGGCAACAGGCCTGAAAGTTGGTAAGATGATTAGAAGATTAGCTGTTTTTTTATATTCCTCTCTGAATGGCTTTTCAGTGAGCATGTATTATTTTTATAACAAAAAAAAAATCCTAAAAGTAACATCAACCTCCCAAATCACTAATAAATAATGTATGAAATTTACCAAAAGGAGTTGATTTGGCTGAATATTTGAAAATCAAGCTAAATAATTAGGAATGAAGAGGAAGGAAGATGATGACGTCTGGTATCAGAAACACAGACGTTCTCTTGACAGTTCTGTCATTTCCTGTTCCCCACATAACAAGTTAATTAAACTTTCAGTCTGTAAAAGGGAGGTATGAATACCCACATCACAGGGGTTCGGTGAGGATCAAAGACTAATAATCAATAGCCAATGTGGCTGAGCTTTATACCTATTAATTTAATCCTCAAAGCAGCTTTATGAGGTAGGCACCACTATCACCCCCATTTTATAGGTGAGAGAACTGAGGCCCACAAATGTTAATTAACATCTAAGTTTATTCTCCCTCACATTCATATTCTCTCTCTCTCTCTCTCTCACACACACACACACACACACACACACGCACACGCACACGCACACGCACACAGTAAACTAGCCCAGCCAGGATATATATATATATGAACCTAGAGAATCTGATCCCTGAGCCCATCTTCTTACCAACTGCAGTAAAAGAGCTATTCTGACTGCAAAGTCCCATCCACGTGTAAGGAATTCTTATTAGATGTCGAACAGATAGGAAACACATGCGACATTTAAACACCATAAGAGCTAAAATACATGACTGAAACAATGTCACAGGCCTTCTGGTGATTTATAAATAAGTAGTAACATCTTTATGTACAACTAGAATCCCCCAACTGCCCCCCTTGCTCTTCAGAATCCCAATGCCGACATTACTGTCTCGTAGACTTCTGCGCCAAGAATTCCCTTAGCTTGAACTGCCTTCTTCCTCTGTAATTTACATGCACATTCTAATCAACCTTCAAGGCTCAGCTCAGACTGCATTTCTCAGTGATGCCTTTCTGGATCGCTTAATCCAACAATCACTCCAGGGGGTTGTATGATAGGGTGCAAAGCACGCAGGTTTAGATTTCGAACTTACAAATCTTGTAACTGAGCAAGTTCTTTCATCTCTCTGAATCTGTTTCCTCACATGTAAAATGGGGCTCCTATGAGAATTAAGTGATAATATGTGAGAATTACCTGAAAAATAGTAAGTGCTTGATGAATGCTAATATTATTCTTCTCATTTCTTGAGACAGGGAACAACTGCAGTTTAACAATCAAGACTGAACTGTCCTTGTGATTTTCCTTTTTTATTTTAATAATTTCAACTTTAATGTTGCCCTAAGTTCTCAGATATTGACACCTTATCTTTCTAACTAAACTACAAGTTCCTTGAGGACCAGGAATGTGCGCTGGCAGTTTCGGCATCTCCTTTTCTGGAGCCCTGAAAAGTGCTCAATAAAAATTTGCCAATTAAATACTGTGATCTAGGCTAGATTTATGGAAGATCAGAGACCTCAAACGTTAATCTTAAAATAAAGGTAGTAATTAGACATAGTCTAGCGTAGTGCATAATACTGGACTTAGACCGGGAACCCCACGCTCTTCTCAATACCCCCACACACATCCTCGGACACACTGAACTCATCTAATCAGAATTATCCCTGCCTTTGTAGGTTGAGGCACAATTTGGCGTCAATCTATTCTTCAGGAAGTTAAGACCTCTTTTGAAAACAACCTTTTCATATTTTAAATAACCCCAGGAAAGCAAAGGGACACCGTGTCCTCAGTTCAGGTCCAAAATCCAAATTATAACTTTTTAAAATAGCCTGATTTGCCAGTCACAGAAATAACTATTCTAGGTCAATTAACACATTTCAATGTGCCAAATAGCAAAGAGTAAGATTCTGAAGCCTATTTGCATTGGTCACAGCAAAGTTCTCCCAGCAGTGCACATGATGGGTACAAGGTGTGCCAGCAGCACAGTTGCATCATAAGAACATTGACATAATGTTTGTGAATGGTGGGGCAATGCCTCAGTAATGGCAAAATCATTACTAACTTCCTCCACTCAGTCTGAGAGTTAGGAACATTCAATAAAACCATCCACAAAGAAAAAAAAGAAAGAAAGAAAAAACAGGCAAAAAGAGAGCAGTGGTAAAAGGGGAAAAAGGGAACGTAATAGATCAACATGGATCCACAATAGTGGGCAATTTTGATAATAAGATAATAATATACTTGAGGCTTTAGCCCTTGAAGAAGAAAGAAGCTTGATGAAAAGGACTATTAATGCTCTTCTTCTTGTAACACTAGTAGAAGACAGATGGCTGCAAACACAGTTAGAGGCCAGGCTAGATAGAGTCTTCAGTCTGAGAAGGGTCTGATAGACTATCCTAAGTTTCTGTTCTCTGTCCAATCTCCCTTACTGAGAACATTCTACATTCAGAAGAAATTCTCAAGGGGGTTAGAGGGCAAAAAGCAGAGAGCTGAGGATGTAGCGTGGGCTGTGTACCTGATTCCAGGACCAGATTACCAGCTCTGCAAGGTGAGAACTGTAACTGGAAACCTAATGTGCAGCCAGGTCCACGGGCACCTACTTAGCTCCCACCTCTTGGTTTTTACTTTCCAGAAGGTGGTTTAGCCTGGATTGGATGAAGTTCTTTGCAAAGTCACAGGATTCCACAAGGAACCCAGCATGACCGTCAGGACAAAGGGTCAGAGGCTATAACAAAGAATTTATAAACTAGACAAAACATCTATTCTGTAAGCCATAACTAGGCAAAGGCATCTTAACAGGAGATCCACAGATGACCATGGAATGGAAAGAGGGGGGTTAGGGCAGAAGGTGGCAGTCTGTGTCCCTTCTAGAATTGACTGCAAAATTGTTGAGTCTGGGCATTTGTCTGGAAAGAGGCTCTACAGTTCTCTTCACTACTCAAAAGAGCCTATAACTCTTAAATGAAGGGAAGCCAAGAAGCATCTCTAGCATCCTGCCTCACCAGCATACAAATTCACCCTTTTCATTTCAGTCATGAAATTTTTAAAAAGAGCTCTGAAGTCTGAGTCAGGAGACACAGGTTCTAAGGGCACCCACCTTAGCTTCTTAAGTCATTTATCCTCCTAAATTCCCCTACTGGAAGATAAGATTAGACCAGACAGGCTTTGAGCTCTCTGCTAACCTAACAATCAATAGTGCCATGATGCATTTCCCCTCCTTCCTTCCAAGAAACCTAAGGGCATAGCGCTGGAAATTGCCCTTAAGGCACTTCATCTGAAGCCAAAAAGAGACCTCCAGAATCCTAGCTGCAAAGAGCACTTACTTGTAATATCGGCCACTGGAATACATGGTCCTTCTTCCAGGATCAGTTTTGAAGGCAGTGAACCGCGAGGAACTGAAGCCTGGCCATTCTCCAGCTGATTTGCAAATTGTGGTGCCAGTAAGTCACAGGGCAGAGCAGAGAACATGGAGGCTCACTGATGACCCTAAATCCTTCAGCTGACTGTGGCAACTACCTCGAGTTCCCTCTCGCTGTGTCTTTATATATGTGTGTGTACGTATGCCTGTGGTACTGGCAAACACACTAATTAGTTCATTTTATTTTTCTTGCTTCCTCATTGCTGCTAATGAGCAAAAAAAAGGGGGAGGATTAAAAAGATAAAGGCCCAAGAAGGAAAGGCAAAAGGAAAGTCAAAAGCTGACTTCCTGCTTAATTGGATCATCAGGTTTCAGAAAACGTTGCCAATCTTCCCGTGCCCCGTTTTAAGTCCATCTGAGCTTAACTAAAGGGTTGCAAAGCAAAAAGCCCTGAAGGCCACAGTAGTCCAGAAGGGGTTCCACCCATCGAAAAGAACCAGACCTAATGCAATTGCAAAGACACACATAAATGGAGGCATCCCAAGCTTGTCTCAGAATCATTTCAGAAAAGAGTGCAATGATTCACCAGAGCGACTGCAATGGCTAGTTAACAGACAGTCCATCAAAGAAGTTTCAGTGTCGGGGAAAATTTCTTGAATACTCGTGATAAGCTGGTTGGCTACTGCTTGACATTTAGCTGGAAAGCATTAGCTGTTGATGTAACAGACATAATAGCCTATCTGCCAGGAGAGAAGGGAGGAAGGAAGGGGAAAAGAGAGAGAAGGAAGGGAAGCAGGGTAGGGGGAGAAACAATGTTTTCTGTGTAGGGTAGTATATGTGCCTTGAGCTGAAGTGTGTCCCCAAAACTCAGCTGTTGAAGCCTTAATCCCCAGGACTTCAGAATGTGTCTGTACGGTATTTGGAGACAGGGCTTTCGAAGATGTGATTACGTTAAAAGGAGGCCATTAGAGTGGGCGCTAATCCAATCTTATGGCTACGTAGGGATTTGTGTGCACAGAGAGGTAACCGTGTGAAAAAGCAGCAAGAGGGTGGCCGTCTATAAGCCAAGGGGGGAGGCTTCAGAAGATATCAGCCTTACTGGCGACTTGATCTTGGGAATAACAACGACACCCGTGCCTCATAAATTTAGGATAAGGATTAAATTGATTAATCCATGTAAAGTACTAGAACGGCACCTGGCACGCAGTCACAAGAACCGGGAGCCGATACTGCTACTGCTGTTACTGCTAAAGGGCTCAGGAATCGTCTTTGCTGTACATACCTATACAATATTGACTGTATTAAAACATCACCACAGCTTTCTAACTGACTTCAGGTATGTGACTGGGCCCTTTGGGGCCCTTGTTTTCGTGTTTGTACACAGGGAATCATAACTTCTGTTTGTGCTCAAAGGCTCTGCGAGAAGAAGGGTATTTGGTTTTCACCGGGTCAAAAGTCCCTTTAAGAAGAGAGCTGAAGGTGGCCTGTCTGGAGGAACCATATCCACCTCATGTGACAGCAGGGACTATTTGGCCAGAGCTGTGGATTGGAAGCACTCAAACGCAGGATCACTGCCTCCATTAGCTCAGGGAAAAATTTTCTGATAAGCCTCCCTTTCCTGGGATCTGATAGAGCTGCTGAAAATTGAGCAAGAAGCCCTCTTCTCTGCATGACCTCCCAATCTTCTGAGACAGCAGGAACAAGAGGAGCAGAGAGACGGGATAAGACAGAGCTGGATCCACTCCTCTGCCCTGGCATGTTACCTCCACAGGCAGGGAGGAATTTCTGCTCCACACGTCTCTGCAGCTTTGAACCAGCAAGGAAAAATGCTATTGTGTGTGAAATCAGCCGTTGGTTTTTTTTTCTTTCCTTTTTAAGTGTGAGTTTTTCAATTTGGTTTCTTTGAACCGTTCTTTGGGATTATAACCTCTAACTCTGAAAGCAAGGCAGAAGTTCTGATTCTGCAGTTCACCAGGTGAAGTCAGGCAACTTAGATATGATGGGGGACGTAGAAGGAACAACACCGGTACCCACGTGCGCAGTGCATGCCTGACAACGACAGCTTACAGTAAACAACTGTGAACACACTAAACAAAATGCACCCTGCTTATTAAGACAAGTGGCAGTGCTGCCCACCCTCCCCCACCTGGATGTTCCATTCATCAGGGGCTCAAATGGTCTGTGTACAAGGTGCTTTGTGCTCCTTGGAGGAAACGGTCTAGTCTATATAAGCTACCTTGGAGAGTCCTGTTACAAATGTAGACTCTGATACAGTAGGTCTGGAACGGGGCCTGCAACTCTGCAAGCCTAACACAGCACCCATGGGACACTGGCCCTGGGACCTGGCGTACATTGACTTTGAGGTATGAGTGTGCAAGACACTGATTCTCCAAGAGTGGTCTAGGGAGCCCTGCACTGTCGTCACTCGAAGGCTTGTTAGAAATGTTCATTTCCGGCTCGGCGCCTGTGGCTCAATCGGCTAAGGCGCCAGCCACGTACACCTAAGGTGGCGGGTTCAAATCCCCAGCCCAGCCCGCCAAACAACAATGATGGCTGCAACCAAAAAATGGCCGGGCGTTGTGGCGGGCGCCTGTGGTCCCAGCTACTTGGGAGGCTGAGGCAGGAGACTCGCTTGAG
>CAUYQV010193782.1:0-17172 GCA_963574575.1 Galagoides demidoff | reverse complement strand
TGTCACCTTCAGGGATTCCTATGAGGTGAATATTAGTTTTCTTTGAATTATCTAAGAGCTCTCTGAGAGAGTGGTCTGTTTTTGTTCTCCATTTGTCACGACCTTTGGATGATTGCGCATGTTCAAAGTCTTTGTCTTCAGTGTCTGAGATCCTATCTTCTGCCTGGTCCATTCTCTGAATGAGGGATTCAACCGTAGTCTTCAGATCTTTAAGGGCTGCAACCTCTTGGTTCAGTATATCATAATCTTTGATCATATTATCTTTGAAATCATTGAATTCCTGGGACAACTTTTGAATAATTTGAAATTCTAGTTCCTTTCTTTCCTCCACCCTGTTGATCTTATTCGCTATCAGATTAGGAACTCAATTTCTGACATCTCAAATATCTGTTTATGGAAGGGATCTTCAATTGTATCTGCCCCCATCATTCCTTGGGGGGGGGTTTAATCTACTCTGGTTGTTCTGGTTACCAGAGATTTTCCGTTGATTTCACCCCATGCTGAATTTGCACCTTTTGAAGACCGTCCCTAAAACTGTTCTGCCAGTGGCTTCTTTTGGTTATCTCCTGAGCGTGCTCTGCTAAGGCCCTGGGAAGCAGGGATGGCAGGCAGGGCAATGCAGCTGCTCCCTGTGGGAGTTAGTCACAGTCACACACTCCTGGAATTGGGGACACAGTGGGGGGGGTGATGCAGCCACCCCCTGCGGGAGTCAGGTATGGACACCCGCCACCGAGGCCCTGGGAAATAGGAACAGCAGCTGGCGAGACAGCTGGACACAGAATGCACTGGCTGGCATGATAAGTCCCCAAGGAGGATGCGTGGATCAAGCAATTCTCCCTGTGCAGGACCAGGACAGGGACTTGGTCCCACAGGGGTGGGGGGATGTTGCTCTTGGGTCTCCTCTCACTGTCTCTGCAGGCAAGGGGAGGGAGGGTGGACTGGAAGCTTAAAATGGCAGTGTGAAGGCCAGCTCTACTTTTCTGCCTGGGAGAGGGTGTTTGGAGTCTCAGCAGGGTCCCTCCAGGGTAGTAGACCTCCCTGTTGGCAGCTCTCACTCGTGGAGTGAGAGAATAGGTCCTCAGTTTATTGGTCGCCTGTAGGAGACTCAGAGGAGTGGTTGAAGAGGAAACAAAGGAAAAGCACACCTTTCTTGGGGGAATTGATGGACACTTTTCCTTTGGGATGTATTATGTACCTGTAGATTGCCTTCTAGGAGTCACCACCTGCCTCAGCACAGATGTCCTGCTGGCATCACTCTTCTCTCTTGGCTGGGCTCTCAGTCTTCGATTTTGTAGGGTGTTTTCTGGACTTTATCCTTTCCTCTGGACAGGACCTTCTGTTGGAGGCTGGTACCCATCAGCCATCTTGACCCCCTCCTACTTAGCATGTTTTTAAGGACTATCAGTGTTATACTATGTATCAGAACTTCATTATCTTTTCTATGGCCAAATAGTACTTTATGTATGTATATTTCAAATTTCACTTATCCATTCATCAGTTGATGGCTTTTTGGATGCTTCCTACCTTTTGACCATTCTTAATATTGCCATTGTTCCTCTGGCATATACACCAAAGAGTAGAATTTCTGGGTCATGTGGTAACCATATGTTTAATTTTTTGAGAAATTGCTAGACTGTTTTCAAAAGCAATTGCTGTGTGTTTGTTCCTACCAGAAAAAGTGAGGGTTACAATTTCTCCACATCCTCACCAACATTTGTTCTTGTCTCTCTGTTTTCTTACAACCATATGAGCATGTATAAAGGTATGTGTTTGTGATTTTTCTTTACATTTTCCTAATGGCAAATGATGCTGATCATCTTTTCATGTGCTTATTGGCCATTTATGCATATTCTTTAGAGAAATGACTTTTCAAGTTTATATCCACTTTTTAGTTGGGTTATCTGTTGTATTATTGAATCAAATATATGATTTGCAGATATTTTTTCCCATTCCATGAGTTATTTTTCAATTTATTGAAGTTTTCCTTGAAGTAAAACACTTTATAATTCTACTGTAGTCCAGTTTATCTCTTTTTTCTTTTCAGTTTCTTGTGCTTTCAAAGTCAAATCTAAGAAATCATTGTCTAACACAAGTTCATGAGTATTTATTCCTATACTTTCTTCTAGAATTTGTATAAGTTTAATTCTTATGCTTAGGTCTTTGATCAATTTTTTATAAATTTCAGATTGATATGAGGGTGCAAATGTTTAGGTTGCATTATTTTCATTTCTAAGGTAAGTTAAAGTTGTAATTAGCCCTTTAACCAGGGGTCATGCTAAACACCCTCGCACTGTGGATATTAGATGAGCTCCAAACAATCACCTTGCCTCCTCCCTCCTCCCCTATCCCACCTCTCCCCTCCCTCTAACTAGAATATAATTGTGATTTTCTTTCATGTAGGCATATAGCTATTTATATATTGGTTTTATAATAGTACTGAGTACATTGGATACTTTTCACCCTCATTCTTAAGATACTTTACTGAGAAGAGTGTGCTCCAACTCCATCCAGGTAAACAGAAAAGATGTGTTTCTTATGGATGAATAGTACTACATGGTATACATATACCACAGTTTGCTAATCCATTCATGGGTAGATAGGCACTTGGGTTGATTCCACATCTTGACAATTGTAAATTTAGCTGCAATATCTAGTACAAATTTCCTTGTGGTCAAATAATGCTTTTCTTCTGAGTAGATACGTAGTAGTGAGATTGTGGGAATCTCACCTAATGCACACAATGTGAGGGTGTTTAGCATGCCCCTGGGTAAAGGGGAAGGTTGGCTTTTAGTTCTTTGAGAATTCTCCATACTTCTTTCCATAAAGATTTTATTAGTTTGCAATCCCATAAGCAGTGTAAAAGTATTCCCTTCTCTTCACATCCATGCCAGCATCTGCTGATTCAGGATTTTGTGATGTGGGCTAAACTTACTGGAGTTAGGTGATATCTCAGAGTGGTTTTGGTTTGCATTTCTTTGATGATTAGGGATGGTGAGCATTTTTTCATGGAATTTTGGCCATTCTTCTGTCACCTTCAGAGAAGTTTTTGGTCAAGTCTCTTGCCCACTTATTTGTGGGGTCATTTGCTCTTTTTTTGTTGACTAACTTGAATTCTCTATACTTTCTAGTTATTAGACTTTTGTCACATTTGTAGCACGCAAATATCATCTCCCATTCTGAAGCCTTTTTGCTTTAGTTGTGGTACCCTTAGCTGTGCAGAAACTTTGATCATGTCCCACTTATTTATATTTGGTGTTGATGCAATTGCCCAAAGGGTCATCTTCATAAAATCTTTTGCCAGATAATTTTGTCAAGAATTTTTCCCACACTTTTTTCTTCAATTTTGGTTTCATGTTTTAAATTTAAATCTTTTATCCAAAAATAATCAATTATTGTTAATGGTAAGAAGTGTGAGTCCAATTTCAGTCTTCTACATGTGCTAACCTGTTCTCCCAGCACCATATATTAAATATGGATTCTTTTCCCCGGTGTGTGCCTTTGTTTGATTTATCAAAGATCAGATGGTGTTATGTGGTTGGATTCATTGTTTTCCATAGTTCTATATTTCTAGTTTTTGTGGCAGTACAATGCTGTTTTGATCACTATAGACTTTTAGTATAACCTATAGGCTGGTAACATGATGCCCCCATATATTTTTCTTTATTTATGAGAATTGTATTAGCTATTCAGGGTTCTTTTCTGCTTGTATATGAAATGAAGTACTAGTTTTATTTATTTTTTTAATTTGTTTTTGTTGTTGTAGTAGTTGTTGTTGTTGTTTAGAGACAGAGTCTCACTTTATTGCCCTTAGTAGAGTCCCATGGTGTCACAGCTCACAGCAGCCTCCAACTCCTGGATTCAGGCTGTTCTCCTGCCTCAGCCTCCCAAGTAGCTGGGACACAGGCACCCGCCACAACACCCATCTATTTTTTGTTGCAGTTTGGCTGGGGCCGGGTCTGAACCCGCCACCCTCAGTATATGAGGCTGGCATCCTACTCACTGAGCCACAGGCACCATCCAAAGTACCAGTTTTTAAAGTTCTTCCAAGTATGACCCTGATGATTTAATGGTAATTGCATTAAATTTCTTTGGGCACTATGGACATTTTAACAGTGTTGATTCTTCCCAGCTATAAGCAAGTATGTTTTGCCATTTGTTAATGTCTTCTGCTATTTCCTTTCCCAGGGTTTCATAAATCTTTTTATAGAGGTCATTCACTTCCTGTGTTAGATAAATTCCCAGTTATTTTATTTTTTTTAGAGCTACTGTGAAGGGTATAATGTCATTAATCTGATTATCATCTTAACTATTATCAGCATATATGAAGGCTACTGATTTGTGGACATTGATTTTTAATCCCAAGATATTACTCTGTGTCTTGATCACTTCCACAAGCCTTGTGGTTTAGACCCTGGGTTTTCTATGTATAAGATAATGTCATTTGCAAAGAGCGAGAGTTTGATTACCTCTGTCCCCATGTAAATACCCTTGTTCTCCTTCTCTTTCCTGATTGGATTGGCTAGGGCTTCCACCCCTACGTTGTATAGCAGTGGCAATAGTGAGCATCCTTGTGTGATTTCAGTTATAAGTGGAAATCCTTTGAGCTTTATTCTATTCAATGCGAAATTGGCTGTGGGTTTATTGTAAATGGCCTCTATCAGTTTAAGAAACGTCCCCCCATGCCTATTTTTGTAAGTGTTCTTATCAGAATAGGATGCTGTATTTTGTCAAATGCCTTTTCTGCATCAATTGAGAAAATCATTTGGTCTTTGTCTTTGATATTAGTTATATGGTGAATTATATTTGTGGATTGACATGTGTTGAACCAACCTTGCATCCCTGGAATAAATTCCACTTGACCATGCTGTATAATTTTCTTAATGTGTAGCTGTATCCTATTCACTAGGATCTTATCAAATATTTTTGCATCAGTGTTCGTTAATGATATTGGCCTATACTTTTCCATTTTTGTTCAGTCCTTTCCTGGTTTTTCCTCTAGGGCAATATTTACTTCATAGAAAATGTTAGGAAAAACTCACTTCCTTGCGTTTTAGAATAGGTTATGCAATATAGGTAATAATTCCTCTTTGAATGCTTGGTATAATTCTGGTATGAAACCATCTGGTCCATGGCTTTCCTTTTTTTTTTCTTTTTGGAAGATTTTGTATTGTTGATGCAATTTCAGTACTTGGTATATAGTTCTATTCAAAATTTGTAATAATTTCTTGTTGAGTTCAGGAAGGTGGTGTGTTTCCAGGTATTGGTCTATTTTCTCTACATTTTCAAATTTCTGGGCATAGAGTTTTTTATAGTAATCACTAAGGATATTTTTTATTTCTGTGGTATCTGTCATTATTTCACTTTTTCATTTCTGATTGAAGTTATTAGAGATCTTACTTTTCTGTGGCCAGAGGTTTATTTTATACATCTTTTCAAAGAATCACTTTTTGTTTTTCTTATCTTCAAAATGATTATCATGTTCTCAATTTCATTTAATTCTGATCTGAGTTCATTTCTTTTCTTCTACGTTTGATGTTGGATTGTTTATCCTTTTCCAATTACTTGAGATAGTCCATTATGTTCTTAACTTATTCTTTTTTAGTTTTCTGGATTAAGGCTTCCAATGCTATAAATTTTCCTCTTAGAACTGCCTTTGCATTATCCCACAGGTCTTGACACCTTATGGCTTCATTATCATTTTGTTCAAGAAAGCTAATAATTTCCTTCTTAATCTCATTCTTAGCCTAGCTGTCATTCAGCATCAGGTTATTTAGTTTCCATGACTTCATGTGGGTTTGAAGATTTCTGTTTGTGTTGAGTTCAACTTTTATTCCATGATGGTCTGAGAAGATACAAGGAATGATTTCTATTCTTTTAAATTTATTGAGGTTAAGTTTGTGATCTAAGATATGACCAACTTTGGAGGATGACCCATGGTTTGATAAGAATGTGTACTCAGTTTTATTAGGATGAAACGTTCTGTATATGTCTGTTAAGTCCATTACTTCTTTGTTATTTTATCCCTACAAGATGTGTTCATACTGTCAGAGGAGTAATCCCCAACTGTTTTGGAGCTGGAAGATATCATATTGGTCTGATCATTCATGTTCATTTTATGTATCTAGAAGGCTTTAAGTTGGGTGGATAAATGTGAATGATTGAAATCTCTTCATCGTGTATGCTTCCCTTGACCAGTATGTATCATCTGTCCTTGTATTTCATTATTTTTGCTGGCTTAAATCCAATTGTATTTGAAAATAAGATTGTAACCCCTGTTTTCTGATTTCTATTTGCCTGGAATGTTGTTTTCTGTCCCTTTACCCTGAATATTGTTTTATTCTTAGAGGTTAGGTGTGTTTCTTGGAGATACCACATATCGGATTTGAGTTTTTGTATCCAGTCAGACAGCCTGTGCCACTTTAGTGGGAAATTCAAGCCATTCACATTTATTGAGAGAATCAATAGGTAGGGGGGAATTTTTGTTTGTCTTGTTTTTTGGAGGTTCAGTGCTTAGTTTTATCCCTTGCCCTATTGTGGAAGCTATGCCTTATTCTTTAATTTTTGGGTGTGTTTACTTTGTGATGGCCATCATGCTGGTCAGTATGAACATTTGCATGTCAGTAAAATATTTGATTTCTCCATCACAAATGAAGCTGATCACAGAATCTTGGGCTGAAAATTGTTTTGCTTTAGAAGGTGAAAGTCTGATGAGCATATTCTCTGGTTTGAAAAGTTTCAGCTGAAAGGTCTGTGTCATCCTGATATTTTTCTCTTTATAGGTAAGACTTTTTTATGCCTTACTTCTTGCAAGATTTTCTCTTTTGCATTGACTTTAGCAAAGTTAATTAGAATGTATCTAGGAAATGCTTTGAATTGAGTCATGCTGGGCTTCTAAAATTATCTATTATCTGAGTTTTTAGTGTCTCACAGTGCTTGGAAAATTATCCACCATGATGTCTTGACATAGAGATTAAGTGCTTTTAGAGCCATCCTCTTCTTCAGGAATTCCTATAATTTAGATGTTCAAAATTTTGGAGTAATCCCATAAACTCTCTTAGGGAATTTCTGGTTTTGTTCTCTCTCCTTTTTTCTGCTTTTTTAAATAATTGGGTTAGTGCAAAATTCTTGTCTTCTATTTTTGAAATTTTGTCTTTCCCATATTCTACTCTGTTATCAAGGCTCTATACTGTGTTTTAAATCTCCTCAAATGCCTCTTTAAAGTCTTTAAGCACTTCTATATCTTTCCTTAATTATGCTTAGATCCGTGCCTACTTTGCCTTTAATTTTACTGATTTTTTGAGGCAATTTTTGGATTACTTTTGGGTTTTCTTTTTCTATCTCTTCCCAATTTCATCCATCTTATTTGCCATCCATATTCTGAATTCTATTTCTGACATTTCAACAGTTTCTTTATGGATGGTATTTTCTACTGTATCTCCCTTGTAATCTATTCAGGGAATTGACCTGCTCTCATTTTTCATGTTGCCAGAATTCTGCTGGTTCCTGCCATGTATATTTTCAGCTTATTTTTTATATTAATTATACTTTTTTAACTGAAATGTTAGGTTGTCCTTAAATATTTATTGAGGGATAATCTGATTTGTGACCCTTAGACAGCACCCCAAAGACCTGTTTGACTACTAAAACTAAAGGTTGTGGACTGAAATCGGTTCTGGAGGTCCCAGGATATGGGGCTAAATATCCCTTAACTTCTGACTGTTGAAACCAGTTAGAGTTTATATCTGAGATTCTTCCAACACACAGCTTTTTGAAGCTCCCTTTTAGGGCTGCAGCATGAAATTCTCTGAGGGATTGTCTCACTTTCTCCAATTTTGGTAGGGTAGCACTTTGAGCAGACCACCAGGTACTCCTAGATGGGGGTGACTCTCAGCTGCCAATCTGCTTCTGTCCTAGTATCAGCCTGACAATCTGTTTTAATTGTTATATTTAGACCATTGTTGCGATGTTATGATGATTAAAACAAATTTTGTGTATAGATGGGCTCCTACTATTTTGCCCAGACTAGAGTACAGTGACTAATCACAGGCACAGTTTTACTACTAATCAGTACAGTAATTTGAACCTGCTCCAGTTCTGACCTGGGCCATTTCAATTTCACTTCTCCTTAGGCAAACTTGTGGCTCCCCAACTTCTAGGAGGTAACCATATTAATGCTAAACTTAGAACAAACACTGAATCAGCATAGTGTACAATGGCTTAAAATTCCTGGGTTCAAGTGGTCCTCTTGGCTCAGCCTCCCAAGTAGCTGGAACGATATGTATACACTATCATACCTAGCTACTGTGATGATTAAAGTGATTATTGTTATAGTTGGACCAATATCTATATTTGTTACTGTTTTGTGTTTGTTATCCTTGTTCTTTGTTTCTGATTTTGTCTTCCTCTCTTTTTCTGCCTTTGATTGTTTCAGTGAGCATTTTATATGATTCCATGTTTGTTCCTTTCTAGTATATCAATTATATGGGTTTATTTTTTACATTTTTAATGGTTGTCCTAGAATTTGCAATATACATTTACAACTAATCCAAGTTCTTGTTCAAATAATACTATACTACTTTATGGATAGTGCAAGTACCTTATAAAAAGGATACCTAAGGTTGGGTGCAGTGGCTCATGCCTGTAATTCTAGCACTGTGGGAGGCCAAGGCAGGTGGATTGTTTGAGCTCAAGAGTTTGAGACCAGCCTGAGCAAGAGCAAGACCAAATCTCTGCTAAAAATAGAAAAATTAGTTGGGCGTTATGGTGGGCACAGTTACTTGGGAGGATGAGACAAGGAGATTTCTCAAGCCCAAGAGTTTGAGGTTGCTGTGACCTTATAATGACATCATGGCATTCTACCCAGGATGTCAGAGTGAGACTCTGTCTCAAAAAAACAAAACTCAAGAAAAGATTCCTAATTCCTCCCTTTTTTCCCTTGCATCATTTTTGTCATTCATTTCATTTATGCATAATGTCTGAATAATGAATGTATTTTCACTATGATTAACAATATTTTGAATAAAGTTTTATGTTAGATCAATTAAGAATATAAAGCATAAAGGTTTTTTTATTTTAGCATCACTTGTTTCCTCTCTAACACTCTTCCTTTATTTATGTAGATACAAGTTCCTGACATTGATCATTTTCTTTCTTTCTAAAGAACTTCATCTACATTTTTTTCAAAGGAAGGCCTACTGGCAACAAATTTCTTCAATTTTTGTTTGTTTGAGAAAGTTTTATTTCTCTATTTTAAAGGATAATTTCATTGGATGCAGAATTTGAGGTTGGTGAGGATTTTCTCCCAATGCTTTAAATAGTTCACCAACTCTCTTCTTGTTTGCATGATTTCTGAAGAGACATCTCATATAATTCTCATCTCTGCCCCTCTATAGATAAGGATTTTTTTAAAAATATTTTTTCTATCTTAGATTTGCTGCAGTTTAAATGCTATATGCCTAGGTGTAGATTTTTTTCTCATTTATATGACATGGAATTCTCTGAGCTGCCTGGCTCTATGGTTTGGTGTCTTACATTAATCTGGGGAAATTGTTAGTCACTATTACTTCAGATATTGTTCACTATTTCTTTCTCTTGTTCTTATCTTTTTGGTATTTCCAATGTGTATTTGTACACCTTTTATGGTTTCCCCATAGTTCTTGGATATTCTGTTCTGTGCCAGTTTTTTCCTAGTACTTTTTCTCTTTGTTTTTTAGTTTGGAAAATTTCGATTGACATATCCCTAAGCTCAGTGAGTTTTCTCAGCCATGTCCAATTTACCACTAAGCCCATCATTTACATAATTCTAGCATTTATTTTTTATTTATTCTTAGATTTCTCGTTTCTTTGCTTTTATTACTCACCTGTTTTTACATGTTTACTTTTTCCATCTAAGCCCTTAGTACATTAGTCATAGTTATTTTTAATTATATACCATGTATGAGTCTGGTTCTGATGCTTGCTCTGTCTCTTCAAACTATGGGTTTTATTTGCCTTTTTGTGTGATTTGTAATTTTTTATTAAACCCTGGACATGATGTACTATGTAAAAGGAACTGGAGTAAAGACAGAGGCCTTTAGTGATGTGGTGGTAAGGAGGGAGAGGGGAATCATTCTATAGATCTATGATTAGGTTAATTAGTTTTTTAGTATCTGTACAAAAGGCCAGAGGTATAGAGTATTGGGTATTTTCTCACCCCAGGCCAGTTAAGTTCTTATAGAGCCCCAGTTGTTTAGATTCTGGTAAAATTATTTCTCTTTAGGCAGGACTTGTTATGAACAACATGCTGTGAGTATATTTCAAAATGGCTAATTTCTCCTTCCCACACCAGAAGAACATGGGATTTTTATCCACTTTTCACTGTGAGAACCTTGTAAGGATCCTTAAAGTAAGACTAAAAAAAGTATAGGGGTCCCCCTATCTTGGACTGTCTTGGGATTTTTAACTCTGACTTGTCCACAATGACTCTTCAGCAATTCATCAATTACAATTTAGGTTTTTCTACTCATGGGTGCTGGTTCCCAGGCATAGAGGTTTCTGTGTGAGACTTCCTGGGCCAATAAGATAATTCTCTGTCTCCAATTTGGGTGGCAGAATATTGCCCTATGACCTCAATTTTTTGGTGGATCTAAGAAGAATTATTGGTTTTTATTTTGTTTAGCTTTTTAATTGTTAATAAAATGGGGTGAAAACTTCTAATTGTCACATTCTAGACTGAAAATTTTTCTGTTTTTTGAAGGATAGTTTTCCTGATGCAGTAAGTAGGTTGTTTTTCTTTTTCTTTCATCACTTTAAATATTTTACCTCACTGCCTTCTGGCCTCTATGATCTCTGAAGAGAAATTGGCTGTTAATCTAATGGAAGATCACTTATACATGTTGACTCATATTTCCTTTTTTTCCCCTGAGGATGGTTTTACTTTAATTCACAGGTAAGGTAGGAAAGGCTAAGTAAAAACAGCTAAAGAGATGATGAGCCACTGTATGTCTTTTATTTTTTAACAAAAGTTTATTCTTAAATGTACAACAGACGCTAAGACAACACTTCATTTTAGCTATAGGCAGCAAAAAATGTTATGGCAGGGAAAACAAATGTTTAAATAGAAATCAAGGGTCATCATCACCTCAGGCACAAAGAGCAGCTTACTTTTTGCAAGATTTCTTAATTCCACCTATGGCAAGGGGGCTCTTCCCCATCACCTTTGCATTTAGTTCCTTGAGTTTCTTCTGCTCCTCTTTTTGTTTCTGTTTGAAGGCCTTATCTTCCTCACCTAGATCCTTGGTTTGCTTCTTAGCTGTTCCGGAAGCTTTCTCTTGCCCTCTTTGTAGCTGGACATGGCATTGCCACCCCATCCCCAGACCCAGCCACCAGAACTTCTCTTTCTTTTTCTTTCACTTCTTTTCCCTTAAGTCTCCTCCTCTTCTTTTTTTTTATTAATTCATAAACACATAGATCATGTATACATTAATGCCTTCATGGGATACAATGTGCTGATTTTATATACAATTTGGAATGCTTACATCAAACTAGTTAATATAGCCTTCACCTCATTTACTTAATTATTGTGTTAAGACATTTATACTCTATACTAAATAGATTTGACATGTACCCTTGCAATGTGAACCATACGAATGGTCATACTCTTTATCCTCCTTCCTTCTATCTCCCCTTCCATCCCCTCCCCCTCCTCTTCTGTCCTTCATCCTGGGCTATAGTTGTGATTTATCTTTCTTTCTTTCTTTTTTTTATTGAATGGTAACTATGTACATTAATGCACTTCTGGGGTACAGTGTGGGGTTTTCACATGCAATCCAAAATACTTCCATCAAACTGGTCAACACAGCCTTCATGTCATTTTGTCAGTTATTGTTTTAAAATGTTCACATTCTACTCTTAGAAAGATTCACTCGTACCCCTGTAAGATAAACCTCAGAAGTGATCCCTCCAATCCCCCTCCCTCCACTCATTCTCCCCTCCCTTCTCCCTCCCCCCTCCCCATATTCTTAGGCTATTTGGTTATAGCTTTCATATAAAAGGTATAAATTAGTTTCATAATAAAGGTGTGTACATTGGATACTTCTCCCTCCATTCTTGTGATACTTTGCTCAGAAGTACATTCTCCAGCTCCATCTTTCATATGAAAGTGTGAGTGATTATAAATTGGTTTCATAATAGTCTTGAGTACATTCGATATTTTTTCTTCCATTCTTGACATACTTTACTAAGAAGAACATTTTCCACCTCCATCCACGTAAACATAAAAGAGGTAAAGTCTCCATCTTTTTAAGGCTGCATAGTATTCCATGGTATATATATACCACAATTTATTAATCCACTCATGGGTTGATGGGCACTTGAGCTTCTTCCATGACTTAACAATTATGAATTGAGCTGCAGTGAACAATCTGGTGCAAATATCTTTTTTGTGAAGTGATTTTTGGTCCTTTGGATATAAACCTCATAGAGGAATTGCAGGGTTGGATGGCAGGTCTACATTTAGATCCCTGAGTATTCTACAAACTTCTTTCCAAAATGAACATGTTAGCTTGCATTCCCACCAACAGTGCAGAAGTGTTCCCTTTTCTACACATCCGTGACATCTGTAGTTTTGGGATTTTGTGATGTGGGCTACTCTTACTGGAGTTAAATAATATCTCAAAGTGGTTTTAATTTTCATTTCTCTGATGATTAGAGATGATAAGCATTTTTTCATGTGTCTGTAGGCCGTGAGCCTACCTTCTTTAGAGAAACTTCTGTTCAAGTTTCTTCCCCACAATGAAATGGGATCACTTGTTCTTTTCTTATTGATAAGTTTGAGTTAGCTATGGATTCTGGTTATCAAACCATTGTCAGAGGCATAACCTGCAAATAGATTCTCCCATTCTAAGGGCTGTCTACTTGCTTTACTTACTGTGTTCTTGGCAGTGCAGAAGCTTTTTAGTTTGATCAGATCCCAGTGATTTATTTCTGGTGTTGCTTTGATTGCCCATGGGGTCCTCCTCATAAAGTATTCTCCAAGGCCAATTTCTTCAAGTGTTTCCCCTGCACTCTCTCCAAGAATCTTTATAGTTTCATGTCTAAAGTTTAAATCTTTTATCCAGTGAGAGTCAATTTTTGGTAATGGTGAAAAGTCTGGGTCTAGTTTCAGTCTTCTACAAGTTGCCAGCCAATACACTCAGCACCATTTATTAAATAGGGAATCTTTCTCCCAATTTATATTCTTGAGAGACTTGTCAAAGATCAAGTGACGATAAGTGTCTGGGTTCAACTCTTGGTTCTCTATTCTGTTCCATACATCTACCTCTCTGTTTTTATGCCACTAACATGCTGTTTTAGTCACAATAGATTTATAGTGTATTCTGAACTCTGATAGCCTGATTCCTCCTGATTTGTTTTTATTTCTGAGTAATGTCTTGGTGATTCGAGGTTTTCTTTCTGTTTCCATATAAACCGAACTACTAATTTTTCCAGATCTATGAAGTATGATAGTGGTTCTTTAATAGGGATTGTATTAAATGTGTATATTGCTTTGGGTAGTATGCACATTTGAACAATGTTGATTCTTCCCAGCCATGAGCCTGGTATGTTTTTCCATTTGTTAAAATCTTCAGCTATTTAATTTTTCAGACTTTCATAGTTGTCTTTATAGAGATCTTTCACATCCTTTGTTAGGTAAACTCCCGAATATTTCATCCTCTGGCACTACTGTAAAAGGAATAGGGTCCTTGACTGTTTTTTCAGCTTGCCTATTGTTGCTATATATAAAGTCTACTAATTTGTGAGTAATGATTTTGTATCCTGAGATGCTGTTGTATTCCTTGATCACTTCTCAGAGTTTTGTAGCTGAGTCCTTGTGGTTTTCCAGATACACAGTCATATCACCTATGAAGAGTGAAAGTTTCATCTCCTCTGATCCTATTTGGATACCCTAGATCACCTTCCCTTAACTGATTGCGATGGCTAAGACTTCCATTACAATGTTAAAGAACAGTGGAGACAATGGGCAACCTTGCCTAGTTCCTGATCTGAGTGGAAATGTTGTCAGTTTTACTCCAGTCAATACGATATTGGCTGTAGTTTTACAGTAGATGGCCTCTATCAGTTTAAGAAATGTCCCTTCTATATTTTCTTAAGTGCTCTGATCATGAAAGGATACTGGATATTATCAAAAGCTTTTTCTGCGTCAACTGAGAGGATCATATGGTCTTCATTTTTTATTTTGTTCATTTTGTGTACTATATTTATAAATGTACATATATTGAACCAACTTTGAGACCCTGGATAAAACCCACTTGCTCATGGTGTATAATTTGATGTGTTGCTGGATCTTGTTTGCTAGGATCTTATTGTCTATTTTTGCATCTATATTCGTTAAAGATATTGGTCTATAATTTTCTTTTTTTCTTGGGTCTTTTCCAGATTTGGGGGCTCAGGGTGATATTTGTTTCACAGAATGTGTCTGGAAGGATTCCTGGAAAAGGTTAAGCAATATAGGTACTAGTTCCTCTTTAAATGTTTGGTAGAATTCTGATGTGAAGCCATCTGGTCCCAGACTCTTCTGTTTTGGGAGATTTCATATAGTTGGTGGTATTTCAGTACTTGATATAGGCCTGTTCAAAATTTCCACTTCTTCCTGGCTAAGTCTAGGAAGGTGGCATGCTTCCAAGTATTGGTCTATTTCTTTCAGATTTTTGTATTTATGAGAAAAGAGTTTTTTGTAGTATTTATTAAGCATGTTTTGAATTTGTTAGATGTCTTGTTATCTTCCTTTGTCATTTTTTTCTCACTGAGTTTTAAGAGTTCTTTCTATTTTTCTTCTTTTTCCTTTTATTAAGTCATATACATGTAGATCATGAGTACATTTATGCATTTGTGGGGTACAGTGTGTTGATTTTTATACAATTTGGAGGGCTCACATCAAACTAATTAATATAGCTTTTGCCTCATTTACTTGATTATTGTGTTAATAAATTTATGTTCTATAATTGATAGATTTGATTTGTACCCTTGCAATATGCTACATAGGTGTGGTCCCACCGTTTACCCTCCCTCTATCAAACCTCTCCCCTCCCCTCACTTCCCACTCCATTTCTCTTCTTCATCCTCAGCTATAGTTGTGATCTATCTTTCATAAGAAAGTATAAGTAAATATAAATTGGTTCCACAAAAGTACATTGGGTACTTTTTCTTCCATTCTTGTGATACTTTACTAAGGAGAATATGTTCCAGCTTCATCCATGTAAACATAAAAGAGGTAAAGTCTTCACCTTTTTTAGGACTACATAGTATTCCATGGTATACGTATACCACAATTTATTAATCCATTCATGAGTCAATGGGCACTTGGGCTTCTTTTATGACTTGGCAATTATGAATTGAGCTGCAATGAATAATCTGGTAGAATTATCTTTGTTGCAAAGTCATTTTTGGTCTTTGGGATATACTCCTAGTAGAGGAATTGCAGAATCAAATGGCAGGTCTATTTCTTGAACCCTGAATGTTCTCAAAATTCTTTCCAAAATGAACATATTGGTTTGCATTCCCACCAGCAGTGCAAAAGTGTTCCCTTTTCTCCACATCCACACCAACATCTGTAGTTTTGGGATGTTGTGTGCGCTACTCTTACTGGAATTAGATGATATATCATAGTGGTTTTGATTTTCATTTCTCTGATTAAAGATTATGAGCATTTTTTTCATTTGTAAACCATGCGCCTGTCTTCTTCAGAGAAGCTTTTGTTCATGTCTCTTGCCCACAATGAAATGGGATCACTTGTTTGTTTTTTATCAAAAAGTTTGAGTTCTCTGGATTCTGGTTATCAAATCTTTTTCAGAAACATAATCTCTTGCCCACAATGAAATGGGATCACTTGTTTGTTTTTTATCAAAAAGTTTGAGTTCTCTGGATTCTGGTTATCAAATCTTTTTCAGAAACACAACCTGCAAATATCCTCTCCCATTTAGAGGGCTGCACTTTAATGATTCCTGTTGTTGTGCGGATAAAGATAAAACTTCTATGGCTTACTAAAATATCATGATCTTCAACTTTGTCCTCCTGTCATTCCCTATATTACAGCCATGCTTGCTCTGGCCTCTGTCATTTCCTCAAAATAGTTTTCATCTTGGAACCTTTGCCCTAGAAAATTCCTAGAATACTCTTTTCTTGATTTTTTTGGCCTAACAGGCTCCTTCTTATTCTTTAGGTCTCCAGTTACATATTGTTTCTTCAGAGAGGTCCTCTTGGTTATTCTCTACTTTTAAAATTTATTTTTATTTGTATATATTCATGGGGTACAAGTATAATTTTGCTATATTGATAGACTGCTTTGTGATAAAATTGGGGCTTTCAATGCATCTATCACTGGAGAAGCACATTGTACCCACCAAGCAACCTCCTCCTCCATCCCCCCATCTCTGACCCTTCTCAATCTCCATAGTCCCTCATTCCACATTTTGCTTTTAAGTACACATTATTTAGCTCCCACTTATAAGTGAGAATTGCAGTATTTGTGACTGACTTGTTTCATTTAAGATAATGATTTCCTGTTCTATCTGTGTTGCTTCAAAAGACATGATTTCCCATTTTATGGCTGGATAGTATTCCATCATATATATATATAATATATATATATACATATATATATACCACATTCTCTTTATCTAATCATTCATTGATGAACACCTAGTTTGGTTACATATATTTGCTATTGTAAATAATGCAGTGATAAACATAGGCATATATATATTTATATAATTTATAATATATTGTATATAGGAATATATATGTATATATATTTCAGTAGATAGATACCCAGTAGTAGAATTTCTAGTTTGCATGGCAGTTCTATTTTCAGTCCTTTGAGGAATCTTCATTCTGTTTTCCATAGAGGTTGCACTAATTTACATTCCCACCAACAGTGTATGAGAGTTCCCTTTCTTCCACATCCTCACAAACATCTGTTTTTTTGTTTTTTTATTATTATTATTTTTTTAATTAATTGATATCTGTATACATGAATGCAAACATGGGGTACATTGTGCTGTTTTCATATACAATTTGAAACACTTTCATCAAGCTGGTTAACATAAATTTCATGTCATTTGCTTAATCATTGCATCAAAACATTTATATTCTAGTTCTAGAAAAGTTCACTTGTACCCTTGTTAGACAGATATA
>CAUYQV010193780.1:0-26938 GCA_963574575.1 Galagoides demidoff | reverse complement strand
TCTCTCTCTCTCTCTCTCTCTATATATATATATATATATATGTGTGTGTGTGTGTGTGTGTACACGTACATGTGTGTATATATACATAGAAATATATATATGTGTGTGTGTGTATATATATATATTTCTTTCTTTCTTTTTTTTTTTTTTTTGAGACAGTCTTAAGCTGGGTAGAGTGCCACGATATCTGCTCACAGAAACCTAAAACTCTTGGGCTCAAGCAATTATCTTGCCTCAGCCTCCCAAGTTCATGAGACTACATGTTCCCTTCACAAAGCCCTGCTATTTTTTCTTCCAGTTGTCATTGTTGTTTAGCTGGCCTGGACTGGGTTCAAACCCACCACCCTTGGTGTATGTGGCTAGTGCCATAACCACTGTGCAACAGGCACCGAGCCAATCATCTATATTTTAAATTCCCTTTCTGTCGAGTCCATTAATTCTTTATAGGTCAAGTTTTCTGTAGTAGCGGCTTCAAGGTCCCTTGGGGGAGTTCCTCTGTTTGGTTTTTCATGTTGCTTGAATTTTTCTGTTTGTTCCCCCTCGTGTGTTCTTTCTTCTAGTTTGCCTCCTTGTTCTCCTTTTTTCTTCTCACTGGTCCTTTGTTTCAAACAAAAGTCCTTGTTCTTGATGACAATGTTGCAATATGTCACAGGGGCACCAGGTGGCACTGTGTTTTTTTAAGAAGACTGAGAGCACAACCAGCAACCTCTATGGTCCTTATTCCAAACTTATTTGCCTTCAGTGATTACCTGATTGTTTCCTCAGCACTCAGACACTGCAGGACTGGGATCTTAAAGTTCAAAGTTTCTTTCAAGGGCAGGTCTCATAGTGCCCCTTGAGTCCAGTTCCTATGGGCTGTGTGAGTCCTTTGGCCTGTCCCAAGTATAGAGTTTTGATCCCGGAAAGTGGAATTTAGACAGCCATGCTTTAGGCCCCTGCTAAGACCTTCACATGACCTTCCCCAAAATCACAATCCCCAGGCCACTGAGACATTCTCAGTATGGCTGCCTCACCAGCCACCAAACCTATAGCAAATCCACTCTGACTGCCATTCAAATCTGGTTGCTGTATACTGTTCAAGTCTGCCCAGTCTTCCAAGCTTTCCACTCAATGTGCAGCTTCCCCAAACTACTGAAAACTTCAGAAAAGTTTCCCCCTATCCCAGGCCTCTGTGAAGGGACAGCCAATCTCAGCTGGTTGTATTCACTTGCCTAATTCATCAGATTTCCACCACTCAGGATCATCTGCTACATCTAGCTCACCACCTCCTCACTGTGCTCCCTGATCTATGACTCTGGGTAAGGTCTCTGCCCCATGTATCTCTACAACCAATTTTAAATGAAAGATCCTTAAAACCACCTATAACCTGAAATGTCCTACTTTCAGATGTCCTGCCTTTAAGAGGTAAACCAGTGTACACCTTCCATGTATTGATTTATATGTGACTTTATGAGTAATTCCTAGCTCCCTGAAATGTATAAAAACAAACTGTAATCAAACTGTGACAAGACCACTTGCTCAAGGTTTCTTGAGTATAGCTTTCTGGGTATGGTTGCACATATTCTACTTAGAATAAACCTATTTATTTTATTTTTTGTTTGACACCAAGAGGCATTGGCATGGAGTGAAATTCAGTGACAGTGAACCTGCTTGGCAGACAATTTTTTTTTAAATTTCAGATTAATATAAGGTTATATATGATTAGATTACATTGTTTATGTTTGTTAGGTAAAGTCCCAGTTGGAGTTGTGCCCCACACCCAGGAGGTGTGCCATATACCCTTACATTGTGCCTTTTAGGTGATAGCACACACCAATCTCCTTCCCTACTCCTTTATCCCCCTTCCCTCAACTTGAATTTATTGAGTTTTTCTCTTACATGATCATGTATTTTTTCATCTACTGGTTTCATGTTAGTATTGAGTACCTTGGATGTTTGATTTTCCATTCTTGTAATACTTTATTAAGAAGAATGTCCTTCAACTCATCTAGGATAATACAAAAGATGTAAAGTCACCATCTTTTTATGGCTGAATAGTATTCCATGGTATACATATACCACAGTTTATTGATCCATTCATAAGTCAATGGCCATTTAGGTTGTTTCCACATCTTGGCAATAGTAAATTGAACTTTGATAAACATCTAATGCAAATGTCCCTATGATAAATATATATTTTTTTCTTTTGGGTAGATGCCTAGTGATAGGATTAAAGGTTTATTTTGAGTTCTTTGACCATCCTTCATGCTTCTTTGCAAAGAGGCTGTATTAGTTTGCAGTCCCACCAACAATGTAAAAGTGTTCCCTTCTCTTCACAATAGCACCAGCATCTATAGTTTTGGGACTTTGTGATGTGGGCTGTTCCCACTGGGGTTGGGTAATATCTCAAAGTGATTTTGATTTTCATTTCTCTGATGATTAAGGATGATGAGCATTTTCTTATGTGTTTATTTTGCACACAGAATTTTTAAAAACAATAGCCAATAAGCATTTGAAATGATAGTCAACATCAGTATTGTCTGGAAAGGGTTACTTGAACCCCAACATGATAACATTAGCCTCTTGCAGGACTAACATTTATAAAAACTGACAATATCAGGCCATGCCTGTGACTCAAAGGAGTAGAGTGCCGGCCCCATATGCTGGAGGTGGCAGGTTCAAATCCAGTCCCCAGCCCAAAAGTGCAAAATCAAAACAAAACAAAACAAAAAACTGACAATATCAAGCGTAGAGACAGTGTAGGAAGATGAAACTTTCAGAGACTGGTGGAAGGAGCATAAACTGACCCATTATACAAAACTGTGTATCTGTCAAGTTAAGCACAAATGTTGAGTGTGCACTGCGACACAACTGTTTCACCCCATATTAATATATTCATAGATTCATCGAAATGCACTGCAAAATGTTAATAGAAACATAATTTGCAATAGTAAAACTATGGGAACTGCCTAAAAGTCTGTCATCAACTAAACAGATAAATGAAGTCTGGCATAGTCACACTACAGAGTACTGCACAGTAAAGACAAAGACTAAACCACTACTCTATGCAACATGAGAAATTCATGAACACAGTGTTAATAAAAGAAGATCCAGACACAAAAGAGTACTTGTTACATAATTCCATTTATGTAGTAAATTAAAGAACAGAAAAATAAACTAATTTATTGTGATAGACATGAAAATAATAATTATCTTGTCCAGAGAATCATAAGCTACCAGAAATCATAAGAGAGTCACCGGGGTGCTGACAATCTTCCACATTTTGAGCTGGATGATAGTTGAACGAGTATGTTTACTTTATAACAAAGATATACATAATCACAATTTTCTCACTGGATCATATGTGTATCTTACTTCAGCAGACATTAAAAGAAAAGATTCAACTCACCTAATCAAGAAAGCTGCTCTCATAGTACTGAATATGTCAGAACAAAACTACTTTGATAAAGCCTGGGTTTGAGAAAAATGATAAATTAAAAATAAAAATTGTAATTATCCTGTAAGAATACTATTCATTTTACATACGTTATTTCATTTTTACCTTGCAATAATCCTTTGAGATAATCATAATTATTCCCATAACATAGATGCAGTCAGAAATGGGGTTTGAGTAAAGACATACTTTATTCCCAAGCCTCTGCTATGGTACAATGTTTTCTTTATAATAATTATCCCTAACCACATAAAGCTTGGAATTGATGGTGTAGGACAAGGGAAGGGATAAGAGAGCTAGACTTATAGCATAAAATGCAGGATGTCTAATTCAATTTTGAATTTAGATAAACTATAAAAATTTTAATATATATATATGTCACATGCAATACTTGGGGACATATTAAGCATATCATTATTCCATGCAATTGGGCATACATATACTTAAAATCTTACTTTTTGGACAGCGCCTGTGGCTCAATGAGTAGGGTATAGGCCCCATATATCAAGGGTGGCTTGTTTGAACCCAGCCCAGCCAAAATGCAATAAAAACATAGTCGGGCATTGTGGCAGGCAGCTGTAGTCCCAGCTACGTGGGAGGCTGAGGTGAGAGAATTGCCTAAGCCCAAGATCTGGAGGTTGCTGTGAGCTGTGATGCCACAGCACCATACCAAGGGCCATAAAGGGAGATTCTGTCTCAAAAGAAAAAAAAAATTTACATCTTGTTCAACTGAAATTCAAATTTAACTGGGTGTCCTGTGTTTTTATTTGCTAAGTGAGAAGACACCAGTGAGGACAGGTTTCTCAATATTGGCACTACTGGGAGTGTATAATTGGGACTGCACTGTTCTTCACTGTGGGGGATTGTCCCGTGAATTACAGGATGTCGAGCAGCATCTCTGTTCCCTACTCACCACAAGCCACTGGCGAACTCCCTTGACCCCCAACCACAATAACCAAAAATGTCTGCAGACTGGTCCTTTAGAAGAGAGCATCGAATTTCCTAAAGTTTACAACCAGTGGGTTAGGATACACCGGGATAGAGTCTACTCGCCTGATATCACTGGTTAAGGAGCCAAGAAAATGGGTGTGCAAGGAGCAAAGCTGGTATTCAAACACAGCACCTAGCTCGAGTCTGGTATATGAAAGAGCACACAGGCTCACACTGCTGAGAGATGCCACCATAATTTCAGAGTGCCACCCAGGTGTTCTCAACTCAAGTTTTGGAGTAATGTCCAATTTTAATAAAATTATTCATATAATGATGGGTAGTTGAATTGAGTGTCAGTGGAACACTGATGATAATTACAATTAATATTTTCATACCAGAAGCCATAAAAATAAACAGCAGCATCTCCTGTGACTGTTCCCCCAGCCAGCAGTTTTGTGAGCTCTGTAGATCTAACACACTCACTCATTTAGCAATTTTTTTTAAGCAACTACATGTTCTTAATAAATTTTATTTGGATGAGCACTCACTCCAAAAATTAACTCAAAGTCAGCATGATGCTAACTGATCAGTAGTTTTTCTTTTGAATATTTAGGAGAGAAATTCAAGCTGTCTCTGCATAAACCCCTAATGTTTCAAGCATATTTAGAATCCATGGTTCTCATACTCCCCATCTCTCTCCCAGATCTTATAGCAGGACCCTGGCAACCTTCTGAAAAATTTGTAGATGTCTCTTTCCCAAAGTGTTTTGGGAAAAGCAAACTCTATTTCCCCAGAGGATCCTTTAACACCAATTATCAACCTTCCAAGAGTTCTCCTAGGAGCTCCAGACAGTCACTAACCCTTCAGGTGGGCAACAGAGGAATCAATGTTTGTAAGCAGATTAATTGAGTACTGTTTTTTTAAGCACATCCCCAGAACCCCCACAGGCACCCAGTGATGTCCCAACTTGCCTGAATGAGAGCGAGTTAACATCCTTACCCTGCATGGCAACAGCAGGACAGGTGCATGCGTGGACCCCACAGCTCTGTTCTGCAGGAATCTTTCCTAGTGGACTGGCTTCTCACCCTGATCTTCTGGATCAGCTCCTAAGAGCCTCAGCAAGTCAGTACTTACACTTCTGTGGGGCAAAAGCTATGGCGTTCATTTAAAAATTGGTTTGGGGGCCCAATAGCTCCAATCCTAGCATTCTGGGAGGCCAAGACTGGCGGATTGCTTGAGCTCAGGAGTTTGACCATTCTGAGCATGATTGAGACCCCATCTTTACTAAAAATAGAAAAAATAGCCAGGCATTGTGACAAGTGTCTGTAGTCCCACCTACGCGGAGGCTGAGACCAAGAAACTAAAGTTGCTGTCAGCTACAGTGACACCAGGACACTCTACCCAGGGCGACAAAGTGAGACTCTGTCTCAAAAAAAAAAAAAAATTAGCTTCTGAACTTGAACTTGGGAAAGTCATTAATGAATTTTTCTGCCAAAAGCTGATTTTTATCATTCAATGACTGTGCATTAGATAGGTTGGCTGAGTGCTTAGTGCTATAGCGAAAGGTGCTGGTTGACTTCCAGAACATCAGTGAGGCCACATCCTAGATCACACTGGGAAATCTTCACCACCAGGCCCATCGCCTCTACTCGTGGGACAGGAGCTCGCTGATCAGGGACTCCATCTGGTATACCAGGTGCTGAAGCATGCCTTTTGTTTTTGAGATCACATGTAATGAAAGCCAGCCAGTGCCTCCCACCTGCTGTCACCAGCACCACAGCCCATGGACTCAGCTTTCGGTTTCATAGGCTGTGGGAGCCAGGCCCACAGGTTTCTGGATTCCAAGGCACGCTGCTGCCTCCATACCATGCAGATCCCCCGCAATGGAGGAATTCAGTGTTAAAGTTTCAGCCCATAACCTCACCTCAGTTTGGTGTGTCACACAGCATAAAGCCGGAGGCTTTGTGGTATGCATACCTGAAACCCCACTTCTGCTCTATGGTTTTCCGGGCACATAATCTTGGACAAGCTACTTTACCACTGCCAACTACAAAAGTTTTGAGGCAGACTGTGTAATGGCCAATTTCACCTCCACGAAACACAGTGGACAGTGGCTTTCTGATTCTTGCAAGTTCCACTTTGCTCAGCTTATCAGTGTTGCTGGGAGGGCATCGTTTGTTTCTGTCTGTGTAGATTTTACATTTCCTTTCTCAATTTTTGTGAATCTCAAAACTTTCCTGATGACTCACATGTGTTTTCCTATATATCACACCAATAGTTACCTTTCACAAGGTTTTAGGAATTGAATGGGTTAGCCTACCTAGGACTCCGTCACAGTCCTCTACAAATGTGTCAGAAGACTTTTTCCCTGTGTGAGATCTTGCTGACAACATTGCTGGCCCTGGCCCTGGGCCCCTGGACATCAGCACACGCTGCTGGACCTCTGGCCACCTGTCCTATCTTCATGCCCACTGAGCAGGACTTCTCTACCCACAAATGCCTGCTGAAGTCTTTATTTAGAAATTATAGGGGAGCAAATCCAGGAGCATTCATAAGATAAGAAGAATTTCAGTGTCAGTCCCCCAGCTGATGGAAGATACTGCAGGACCCATTGGCCCCTGGAGTCCATCAAGCCCGTTCTGACATCTGATCTGGACAGGAAGTGCCAGGCGGGAAGTTTCACTGGACCTGGGACTCCAGCCCTGTGCCTGTGTCAGTGCCCCTAACCACCTCTGGATTATCCCAGTATTCATTACCAGGCCCCATTTCTCTTCAATGAAGATAACTTTTTTACAGCAGAAGCTGCTTTCACTAAAGTTTTAAGACTCAGGGAGTGTCTACCTGCCAACACCAGCCTTCCAGCTGTGGAGGCAGCTCCACTTTGGAAGACAGGGGGTCTTTCAGAGCACGGCCCACCACCTCAGCCCACAGACTTTGCTTGCTAACTCACTTTCACAGTGCCATTCAACAGAAAACTAGCTATGAGCTCATTTTTTCCACAGCTCTGGTTGGAATTTGATGCCACTTATCATCTGTTCCATTCTCTCATTGTATTCTCTTCAACATAAACAAATGCCAGATTTTAGCAGCTTTTGAAACCTACTGCAAAGCTTCCTGTTTTGGCTCATCCTAAGACCCTTCCTTCAACCTCTTAGGGTAATTTAGTCTTATATGATGGAAGCATCTGCTTTGTACAGAAAACATGCGATTTCAACATCTGAAAGAGGCAGCCTGATTGGGCCTGGAGATGACGCACCACGCGGCAGCTCCCTTTCAGCAAGTGTGGCAGCTTCTCTTGGAAACGAAGAAAGAACTGCCACAGGCAGATGTTCTCTGAATAGCACTTATGACAAGAACGGGGGCTAGAGCAGCGCATTTGCTAAGGCTAATGAAAGTCTTGGGGGAAATGAATAACCCAACTTTTAAAATTAGAAGGGGAAAGAGCTATTTAGTGAATTTTTAAAAATCTGTTATTCATCCATTTCCTTTAAAATGATTTTATGCACTTGCCATTTGTTTGCTGTTCCAAGTTGCCCGCTTTGTTTCAAAGCCTCCCAGTCTACCCTATACCTTAAAATGCACAAATTGCCACATTTGCTCCCAAAGGAGGGACATGTAAGCAACAAGTGTGACGGCAGGTGCCCCTTCCATCCTTAGTCCTCCGTGGTCCACTTGTGCAGGGCGCCCTGCCTGGGGTGTAAATGCCAACCACCGATGGGGGTGCTGGCTTCGAATGTGTCCCTGCTTGGACAGGTGCTGGGCATTAAGCACTCTCAAGAACCCAAGCAAAGGGAGAAGCCTTGGGATACAACCTGTGGGACAGGATTTAATTCATTTGTAGTCTGCTGGCCTCTGCCACACCAGGCTGTGATGGCCAGTGGGAGCTGACTATGCCTGTGCATGAAATTTAACTTAGTGGTCCCTGCCAGCAGCCCAGCTTGTGTGGTGGTGGGACGATTCAGCTCCCTTATTTATTATTAGTGTCTGTTTATTATTTTTACACCTACCTAAGCATTAGAGCAGATCTTTTATATACATGATAAGCAGAATGGACCTGGTTCCTGCCCTTAAAGAGTTTGCACCTTTCAACAAAATGAGATAAGGACATTGTGGATGAAAAGATATTGTAAAGCATCCAATTCAAGTTTTGCTTAGAAATAGTCACTGCTGTGATTATTGTTTTCATTACATTTTGTAAACTTGGAGCTGGCAGCACTTTCCACTACTCCCGTTAAACTTGGGGCTGGTAGCACTTTCCACTACTCTCGTCCAGTAATACTTCCTTCCTTTGGATGTACATAAATTATTCCTCCACTTGCTCCCCCCACTATATTGTAAGCACCTTTTAATGTCAGGGATATTGGACGGCATCTGTGGCTCAAAGGAGTAGGGCACCAGTCCCATATGCCAGAGGTGGTGGTTTCAAACCCAGCCCCGGCCAAAAAATGCAAAAAGCAAACAAAAAAAAAAGTCAGGGACATTTTCCATTCTTAATTTGTTCACTATTCCCAAGGGCCTAAAACTGTGCATCACATCAACATTCATTTGAAAAAAAAAAAAAAAACAGCCTGATATAGAAACAGATTTAGATGATGTAGCTGTAAGCAAAGAGCATATTTGTAAAGGGGCAGTGAATTGAAGATCCCAGGAATACTCTAAAATTCCTCTCTTCATCATGTCTAGGCTTTCAATTTGAAATTTTTTTAATGAGAAAATACTTTTCCTTTTGGAGAGCAGCAGACATACTGTCTCAGGACTTTTGGAACTGATTCTTGGTGCCTTGGTGATGTTGAGCCATTGAAGTGCACTGTCTTGCTCGGGGGCCAGCCCGCTCCCACTGTGCCAATGTCACTGATCAGGACCTCCCTGAGCAGGGGACAGGTGCACAGACTTGTTCAGCCTTGCTTCTCAGAGCCATTGTACCTGCAGATGTAGTGGAGATGGTCTCTGTGGGTGAAATGGTCCTCTGCATCTTTACCCTGGTCACCACGCCACACAGGATCCATCCTCGGATGGAGACACTACCAGAGAAGAGGCATTCATGGTCAAGGCCAGTGTCTTCACTGGCCTCTTTGGGAGTCTTGAAACTCAGGCTGATGTTCCTATAGTACCCCGGGAGCTTCTCTTTGCCAGTTTCTCTTAGCAGGTGGTGGCTGCTTCTGGTAGGCGTGCTCAGTTTGAATGTCTGCCCCCGCCAAAAGCTCACTTATCATTTCCTTACTACTTGGTGTCCAGGGCACCCAGCCCCCCTCTGTCTTTCACATCCTCAGTGTAGATCTCACAAAGTCTGGTCCGCCATTCTCTAGGCCATGAAGTTCTCAAAAGGCCCTCTTCATAGCCCCGAGAGTGATCGAGTAGTATTTAGGTTGATTCTTCCAAGATTCCTCTCATCTCAGTGAAAATGATTGCATTTGAATATCTCAGAGTGTGGTGGGCTCCCTGGGTGGACACAGAGACTGTGTCCTCATGATCTATAGCCCATGATGCCCATGGAAGGGAAAGTCCTCCACTGACCAACCTAGTCAAGGTAATGCCTGTTCTTACCGATCTACGTGAACCCCAAATTGCCTAGCCTGGAAGAAATAGAAGTAATATCACCTGATATGGATCACTGACTACATAATACTCAAACTCATCGGGCTTCCCTCAAGTAATATATAAAGCACTCCCCTGGGTATGCACACGTAGTCTCCTCCCAGGTGACTGTTACTCTCCCTCTCCCCGACAGCTTTTGGCACTTGCATCTGTTCTCCAGATCCAGCCTAGCCTTTGCCTCTCTCTCAGCCCAGACTTTTGGAGGGCTTGCTTGAAAGGATAAATACCATCCAAACTGAATGACTCAGCTCTTTCCTTCTACCCTTCTCTCAAAACCTAAAACTTCCAGGTGAGGTTTGGTGATCAGCTGTCCTTAATCTTCTTTGATGGAGAGCAAAGGATTGTGATCTTTCTTCCCCTCTCTGTTGCCACTTTGCTGGCCTATTCTCATTCAACCTTGCATCCTTTCAAGAGAGCAGAGGTTACCACATCCCCTCCCTATTGCCATTAGTTGGCGCCATCTTCTGCAGTAGTCCTCAAGAGATCAACAAGGGCCTCCACATTTCTTACACTCAATGAAATATTTTGTTATGGAATAATTAATTTTCCACATATGTGAATCAGAAATAGAAATTTAACATGAGAACTTGCAAGCTCAGTACCATTTAAGAACTAAAACATCAAATAACCTCTCCTTAGAATTGCATATCTTCTCTCCAAACCATCATGTCATCTGGCTTTTAAAATATACATATATAGAGGGATATAAGCATAAGTATGTCTAAAAATATATGTACTGTAATTTTACTTATTTTTTTTAACTTTATAAACGTGATTTCACTCTGTAGAACTGTACACACCATAGTACACACAAGATTGCACACAAAAGTGGAACAGAGCAAAGCCTATAACCTAGCTACGAGCTCACACCGATGTCAATGTTCTGGTCTGAGTCTGTGCTGGGGTCATGTAAGACAGCACTGGTGTCTCTAGCAGTGGTTCTCAACTTTCCTAATGCCGTGACCCTTTAATACAGTTCCTCATGTCATAGTGACCCCCAAACATAAAATTATTTTCATTGCTACTTCATAACTGTAATTTTGCTACTGTTATGAATCGTTAATATCTGATACGCAGGATGCATTTAGGTGACCCCTGTGAAAGGGTCATTTGATCCCCAAAGGGGTTGTGACCCACAGGTTGAGAACCGCTGCTTTAGAGGAACTTTCAGCAGGGTTTTCTTTAATCATGTAGACCAAGCTATGGCTAAAAATCAGTTTGTGAATTGAAGAAAACTCCAATTATTTGGTTAAAAGAAACTCAATTATTTAAAATAAGCTTTACAATGTATTTAATAACTTTTGTGTATACAGTTATGTTCCTTATGTCCCCGAGATGATCTGCGATGATCCTTTTACGCTTCCTTGGCCCCCCAGGTGTCTGTCTGCTCCACTGGTTTTAGTCTTTTTCTTAATGTTTAGCTCCCCTCAGCTCCCCCGTGATAGTTTTCTGTTTCATTAATTCCTACTATCCTCTTGACTAGTATCTCCTTCTCTGTATTTCTTGAGGTTATTTTCGTATGCTTTTACTACTTTATAATATGGTTGCTTACCTCATTAACTTTCAGATTTGTTTTTTTTTTTTTTTTGGCTGTTTTGTTGTAAATGTTCCTCGCAGGGGTGTCCAACCTGTGGTCTCTGGCTCCATGCTGATTCTATGGGGACATTTTTGGCTTATCTGTGGTGTCAGATATCATAAGTGTGCAGGGATCTTTGTCTTTGCTTCGTTAGTGTTTGTGTATTTATGTGTGGCCCAGCACAACTCTTATTCTTTCAATGTGCAGCAGGAAAGAAAAAAGGCTGGACACCCCTGAAATCTTCCTTATCACTGCATCTCCTGCATGCATGACTTTTGTTATCTTCCAGCTCTAAGTAATTCCTTCCTTCCTTCCTTTCCTTTTTTTTAGACACTCCCACATTGACTATAGCAAATGCTATTGAAGATCCACCCTGGATCCCTCCTCCTTACCACACAGAGCGGCCTGATCGCCAGCACCTTCCTTCCATGTCCATGGCCTGTGCTTCCACTCACCCCCACTGGTAATTAACCTAAAACTCTGCCCTTTGGTTTTTTCCTTTCCCATCTCTCTATCAGTGTTTTCTTCCCCCTATAAGTAAACCACTAGCACTCAAATATTTGCCCCAAGTTCGAGTTCTAGAGAAATGCAATGTAAAGGCCAAGGCAAATTCAAAGTCTCATATCTTCTTGAGAGACTACATTCTCTATTAGCTGTTAAAAAACAAAAAGTGTATAATTAATGTTATATAAATTCTTTAAGTCTCATGCTATTTAAATATAATGCTTGACCTCCAAGAGACTAGTATTACAATTTGGATATTTGATAGTACAGTTTACATTTTCCCTTGTAATCATATGAATTTTTTTCCTTATGTATTTGGTATTAATTTATTACATGAATCCAAGATTATTACTATTATATTTTCTTGCTGAATTGAACGTTCTATCATATGTGTTATCTTCCTTATTCATAAGAATGCTTTTATTACTAAGTCTATTTTGTCTAAAATTATTATGTCTCACAAGTTTCTTCTGGTATTTTTAGGTATAACCACTTTCAACTACCCTTAAGTTAGTTGTAAGTATGTCAGTTTAATAATTTATAACTAGAAATTTCTGGGGGTGTTAATTTTATTTCAGGCCATCGCTGTTTGTTGATCATTCCTACGGATCACTTTTCATTCTGCCATAATACATTTTGCCCCTGTCTATTTTCTTTCCCTCTATTCCCTCTGTTTTTGCCTTTCCTCCATTTTCCTAAGGAGGAAGCTGTGTGAAGTGCATGTTTTCACCTTTTTGTCTAACGTTTTGCAATGTGTGTACTACACTTCCATCTGTTGTAGATTACTCTCGTGCTTTATTCCATGCTTATTTAAAGTCTAAAATGCATGTCATATCATTCCTAAATAGCAGAGCACCACAGACTCTCCTCTGTGTCTGCATTTTCCTTCTCCTTTTCCTACTACTGCCCAAAGTCTCCATTGAGTTTCCTCTTTTTTTATAGGCCTGCCCAAGGAAGGTAGACTCAAAGTTCACATTCCACAAAAATGTAGGAAGAAAAAGCTCTGTGGTCAAAACTATAGTGAATTAAAACATTTGAATTTGTTTGAAAGCATCCAGGTAGAATAAGGGCACAATGCCCAGAGAGATTAAAAGCAGAGGCACAGCTCTGATTGCCAGTAGGATACAATGCAGGCAAGGATGAATCTAGAGTGTGAGCTTGGTGTTCCCGTCCTTTTTTTTTTTTTTTTTTGAGACAGAGTCTCACTTACTTGCTCTTGGTAGAGTGCTGGGTGTCACAGCTCACAGCAACTTCCAATTCCTGGGCTTAGGCAATTCTCTTGCCTCTGCTTCCTGAGTACCTGGGACTACAGGCGCCTGCCACAACGCCTGGTATTTTTTGGTTTTGCAGTTTTGCCAGGGTCGGGTTCAAACCCACCACCCTGGGTATATGAGGCCAGTGCTCTACCCACTGAACCACAGCCACCACCCAGGTGTTCCCATCTTAATCTTTAAATTTTCAGTCTGGAACATTCTTATTTCAAATGTGCAATAAAATGTTTTGCCAACAACCCTTCATCTCTCCTTCACTATTTATTTTAAAGCCTCAAGTGTGGATATGAAAAACCAAAATGGATCTGAGTGGTACCAAAGAACATTGTCCTCAAGGTAACAAACATGCTGGCCTTGAAGACCTAACCTCTGAGCATCTGCAAAGGAGAAGCAAGGTCTAGGGCAGTTACAAGCACTTTTTCTAGGATGAGTTCACAAACTTAATTGTCAGACCTCATATGAAGTCATGATGACTATTCCACAAAAAAGAGTTCCAAAATTAATTTGAAGGGTGACTCAGGCTCTGGTGTCAGTGCAGAGCTTCCCAAATGGAGTATCTCCAAGGTGACTGGAGTGACACTCAGCACTTTTTCTGGAATGAGTTCTCAAACTTAATTGTCCGACCCTGTACAACACCAGAATCTACATTACACCTACAGACAAACTTTCTGAAGGCCAAATCCAGGAAGGCTTCTGATGAAAAATAAATGGGGTTGAAAGGTGGAGCCAGGTTGCAGAAATAGCTGAGTGCCGGAGACATAATGATTATAAACAGCAGAAATTATTCATCAGGAAACAGACTTCACTACAGAACTATTTTAGGTATATTCCAATGGCATAAAGAAAAAGACAGTTGGAGATGAGGACGGTAGTCCCCCATGTGCGCTAGTGTGTGGCACCCACCATGAGAAGGCTGCAGATAAAGATTGTGTTAAGTGAATGAGAATCTGCAGAGATTGCCTAGGACAGTGGTTCTCAAACTTCCTCATGCCATGGCCCTTTAATACAGTTCCTGTGGGTCGCAACCCACAGGGTGAGAACTGCTGTCCTAGAGGATACATTTTTAAGGAAGAATCCAGGAGTCTTCATAGTTTTCCTTCTTCCAAGTAAAATAGAGGGTTGATGAAAATAAAACATGTTTGGCTTGAAAGAACATGGACTTGGCCACAGGAATGGAGCAGAGGAGCTTTCTATGGGGGAGCAGACGGCACGTCTGTCCTCAGCCTTTCTCCAGGCTCTAGTGTCTGCAAAACTGTGACTGCACAGACTGACAGCATGGAATCAGGTCCCTCCCAGTTCAGAGGGATTTGAAACTCTGAGAGAAACACCATCATAACTGTGGCCCACCTCTCGGGGGATTGGAGCTGAGTGTTATCTGGGCCCACAAAGCTGCCCATGACTGTGACATCCACAGACCAGCTACAGGACACATGTCCTCTCACACCAGTCTGGTGTGGGCCACACTACATCTGCATCTAAGCCTCTACCTGTGGAGCCCTGTCTTCACAACTTCAAATCAGTAATTGTTCAGGAAAATATTTATTCAAGCTCTTCTGTGTCAGTTTGCAGGGAGTGGGGAGGAGCTTGTGTGTCAGTTTGCAGAGAGCGGGGAGGAGTGTGTGTGTCAGTTTGCAGAGAGTGGGGAGGAACGTGTGTGTCAGTTTGCAGGGAGTGGGGAGGAGCGTGTGTGTCAGTTTGCAGGGAGTGGGGGAAGAGCGTGTGTGTCAGTTTGCAGGGAATGGGGAAGAGTGTGTGTGTCAGTTTACAGGGAGTGGGGAGGAGTGTGAGTGTCAGTTTACAAGGAGTGGGGAGGAGTGAGTGTGTCAGTTTGTAGGGAGTGGGAGAAGTGTGTGTGAGTTTGTGTGTGGGGGTGCAATCCTAACTGTTTACCTGAAACCGGATTTATCCTGAACTGAATGCACCCCTCTTCTTTATGCAGAATACAACTTGGGGGTTACTAAAGATAAGGATTACAATAAAAAAAATCTATATTTCTAATATCTTTTCCTTGTAAATAAAATTATCTAAAAAAACACAGTATCTTTAGGATATGGTTGATGGTCTAGTTCACTTTATCAGCCTGCTATTTTCATTAAAATGTAATTGACAGATTGATTTATATCCTACATGTGTCTGTGAAGGATTCGAGACAAGAAGCACACACAATACCAAACAAAATTAAAAAGATGAAGGAACAAAAGTAGGAAATTAAGTTTCATTCAAGGGGAAGATTAATCATTAAACACATACCATCAGATCTCCTGCATTTGTTAAACTTGGAACATAGATACAGGCCTGGGTTTTTAGCAGCCCAGGAAAGGAGGGAAGATTGTGTCAAATCAAATTCATAAAGGCTCCAAGCCAACTTAAATCGAGTATGTAGATCGTATTGTTACCAAGGCCTAATGTAACTTTCCAACGAATATGGTTCAGTATCTTCATTCTAATAGCTAGCCAGGCCTCTTCAGCATCCAGGGCTGCTATTTAAGTCTCAAAAAATAAAAAAAAAAAAGGGCAAGTCTCTCTTTTCTCCTGCTGTTAATAACAGACACATCAGCTTCTCAAGCTGCGACCGTGCATTGTCAGCATGTGGGTCAAACTTCTTCTCCCTGAGCTCTTGCCTTTCTGTCACTGATTCCCCACTCAACATCTCAATCGCTGTGGCTATAATTACAAAGAGTAAAAGTTCTGATGGCAAGAGAAATGACCCCTCTCAGATGTGTTTCTATGACAAGAGCTCAGAAAAAGCTTTATTGAGGGAAAGCTTCTCACTCAGCCACACCTACCTGGGTCCATTGTTATGCCTGGGTCACCGTTAATGGTTCCACACTGATTTTTCAGGACGTGCCATCATTTAAGGAGGAAAAAAATACATTGTTTAAGAAAAGAAGCTCTTCGGATGGATTACCATAGCAACAAGGAGATGTAATGGGATTCACAAAGGTAGTAAAGGTCTGTTAACTTGTACCATGAAATTTCAAATAGTTCTTTGGAAAGGATCATAGAGTGTACCTTTTAGAGAGCATTGAATTTCTTGAAAAATAAGCAAAGAATACTAACAAAGATTCTTCCATTGCATATACATATATATATGGGTTTTTGGGTTTTTTTTTTTTGGCAGTTTTTGGCTGTGGCTGTGTTTGAACCTGCCACCTGCGGCATATGGGGCCAGTGCCCTACTCCTTTGAGGCACTGCCCCTTCTATTGCATTTTAAAACATCATTCTTTATACAAATCCAAATTCCTGCAATTAATTTTCTTGCATTTGTTTAATTTTGAAGGTCTGTTAATAGCTAAATCAAATTTTTCTTCTCATAAATATTGTGTTACATTATTAATAGTTGCCTCATAGAAACACTGGTCATTGGGTTTGGCGGCATGTGACACTCATTCTGCTTCAGGCTTGGGGTCAGCATTTTTGATGCAGCTGTGCTTTGACGAGAGATTATAACCTTTCCTCTGTTTAATCCCTACAATTTAGGTATAATATGTACAAATGGGAGGCAAAAAGTCTCAGTTGTCTGCCTAGTTGGGTTTGAACCTTTCCGTTATCCCTCATTATCCTATTATATTATTATTATTAGAGTAAGTTACAAGTCCTTCTGACTTTTTCGCAGTTATAATAATGAAGCAATATGACCAACCTCACAAGATCGTTTATAAAATTGAGTTGCAATATCTGTAGTCATACCATTACTCCCTGCCTGTGTCTCCTGCAGCCACCCAAGAGGTCACCTGAATAGTCCCCAGGTCTCAGATGGCACCCAATATCACCCACAGAGGGCACCCTCTGCCCCAGGAGTGTGCAAGGCACTCCCAGGGGCCAGCGGGAGGACACACTCCTGTATCAGTCTCAGCCAGTAAGGGATGACAGTTGATGCAAGAGCTGCCCCACCCCCACCCCTGCCGTGAGACAGCTCTGAACAGTTTCCTAGGGAACCCCAGGTGGGATTGGGGCACAGGTGGCCCTGAGGGTAACCTTGTTATTGTGCTTCCTGTAGGCGTCCCTCCCCCACTCCCTCACTTTGAGTCCTGGGATCACCAGCCCAGTATAACCACCTTCCTCCAAATCCTTATCTCCGGGTCTGCTGCTCTCTACTGCACACCCAGACAGCCTGTGAGGGCCTGCAGAAGGGCACCCCCACAGTGACCTTCCCTGTGACATCGACTGCACACCCAGGCAGCCTGTGAGGGTCTGCAGAAGGGCACCCCCACAGTTCACCTTCCCTGTCACATCTACTGCACACCCAGGCAGCCTGTGAGGGCCTGCAGAAGGGCACCCCCACAGTGACCTTCCCTGTGACATCGCTTCCTCTCCAAACAGTGTTTCTGATGAGCGTGTGGTTGAAGATTCCTGAATTTCCTGAAGTAACATTGTCAATTTGACGACTCTTCTACTTAAGATCTGCTTAAAAAAGGAATAAGTAAAGAATTCTGTGGTGGTTTTATAAATGACTGTCTTTATTCTAATTTTGGCAAAGTCTCAGTTATTCTAGTGAATTTCATGTACAAGCAGTCCCGGTTCTACAAACACCAGGCTCAGACTTATAGGTAATAGCTGTAAAGGTACCTGTTCTGACTTACACACAAACTCAACTTAAGAACAAACCCACAGAACCTACCTTGTTGGTAACCCAGGGTCTGCCTATAGACCTCCATTACTGATTTGTCTAGGAAAGAAATTTATCTCTGGCTATTTCCATGTTCTCTAGTTTGGGGCCACAGACTTCTCTTCTTTCTTTATAATTAAAGAGAACACTGCTATGGAGATTAAAAATCATTCTGGAAAAGGAAAAAGTGACTCTAAACTAAATTGCTGGGAGCTTACCAAACCCCCTCCATCTTAACCTCTCCCCCTGCCTTAAATATAATTGTGTTTCTTTTTCCTCATGTGAGTGGGTGGTTGTTCATCTGCTAGTTTCACACTAGTATTGAGTTCCCGGGATGCTTGCTTTCCTCCTGGCGAGTACGATGCAGGAGTACAGGGCTCACCTCCTGGGTGAAGGGCTCACCTACAACTTGGACTTTACCTAACAAATGCAAGCAATGTAACCTAGTGACTAGGTTATATAACCTAGTCAATGGACTTTACCTAACAAATGCAAGCAATGTAACCTAGTGACTAGGTCATATAGTAATCTGAAATAAAATAAATACATGTAAATATTATTACATGAATAATAAAATAAAATACTCATACTTCCTACAGCAATAGGCAAATAAATAAATAAACGAACAAACTAAATTGCTTATCTAGCCTGGCCCACTCACTCCCATGGAACACTTGATTTCAAGTCCACTATAGACTTTACAAAGTATGTAAACGCTTTGTTAACTTCTGCTCAAGACGGTGTTTTGGCCACTACCAAGTGTCATACACCCTGCTAGAAACTAGATGAATGAAAAAGATAAATTTTGTCATTCATAATAAAGGTATAAGTAGCCAATTAAAATGCAAGGACATTTGAGCTGTGGCTAACTGGACATGCAGCATTATGGGAATGAGTTTATTGTCACACAAAGCCAGGAGTTCACGTACTTAAGGCCAAGTGGATTTCCCTTTCTTCCAGGAGTTCATGTACTTAAGGCCACGTGGACCTCCCCTTCTTCCCCTTCTTGCTTGACGTCATCTCTCCCAGTTAGAACGAAAGCGGCTTCCTGCAGGCACACCACCTGCCTTAATCACTACTCTGGCCAAAGTGTAGTAAGGGCTCAGTGCATTTTTCTGTTGAATGAAGAAATAGCATTTTTTACAGAAAATTTTTACCTAAAAACATCATTAATCTGCTTCAGACAGATGCTTAAGGGATCTTAACATATCTAGATAGGTTCAAAACCACAATGTGTTAAGTGCAACCAGTTTTATCACACCATTCCTCAATGTAAACTGTTTTTAAAGTTCACTGTTATCTGCTCTACGTAGTTTTTTGCTCCTGGGCAATTTTTAGAATTGTACATATACAAATCTGTATTCTTCTTTATGAGCCAAACATATTCAGGGTGGACAACTAAACAATTGATTAAAAGGCCGTTGTTTTAACATGTGTGTGGTGATATTTTGTCGGCCTCAGCAAAATACGCTCCTCGCACAACGCCTTCCCATTAAATTTAACGGGTGACCTTTAGGAATTCGGAGTCAGAATGCACATCTCTGTGGTGCCGCATGACACCCAGAATGCATGAGGGCAGAGATAGTAATTGATGGCGACGTTTGCGTCCAAATACATGTTTACTGTTATGAATCCCAAGATGGTTCAAAGTGCAAAAGCAGTCGTTCTGTAAAGCAAGAAATAATGATTTTTAATGATACGTGTTGACATTCATCTAATGCTATTCTCTTTTTAGAATATGAAATAATGCATTATACTTTTTCAGTGGAATATGACATGTTCTTTTTAATGTTTTTGTGACTATTCTAGAATATTTTCCTAATTTACCAATGTTGTATTACTGTGCAATTTTTCTAATATTTTTCAATTAGTAGCACATAATTATAAGCAAGCAACAGACAAAACAATAAAATAGGCTGATAGCTATATACTACACATGAATGCAATATATTTATTTTACCATAAAAAATGTTTCTTATTCTGAGAATTTTGTGGTCTTCTCCCTGTTATATCACATTGCAGAATGATCAACAATAATAGTTTCCTTTGATTTATGTTATGTGTCATCTCAACTTCATCCAGCACAATGTACTATCCTGGAATGTTAAGCTTCCTTAAAGATTATCTGCTGGAATCTCCTGCATTGTTCTTGAGCTAAAAGAATTGAGTGGGTAGGGAGGGAGAAAACCTGGCATCAGGGAGTTTAATCAACTCTTTAAGATCTAAGTAAGGAGAAGTTACTTTTCAAAAATATCAAAATTGCATGTGACACTTCACCAGTTCCCTTTCTTCTAAATACCACCCAAATCTTCTCTTATTTAAGGGACAAAACAGCATAAAACCAGGTGGTGACACTGATAATTTTTGTATAGGGTCCAATATTTCTAAACTATGGGCAACATAATTTAGCCATAGTCCAAGCAACGTCAGAAACCTCATGCGAAATGAGGTTTGTGGTCAGAAAGTGCCAAGTCCAATTCTGCCTTCCTGGCTACCGGCATGACCTTCAGAAATTTACTAACCAGCCACAGCTCAGTTTTCCTGTCATCATTTACTGTGTCCTGTCTATTATTGCATTAAATCATCAGAGAAGAACAGTTATTTGTAAGAACAAATAACAAGCATAGAAAGGACAATGAAATAAATGAAATAAAAGTAAAGCAAAATAGCATAATTGTTAAGAGAATGAAATTAGGAGCTATGATCACATGTTCAAATTCAGGCTGTGACATTTCTCAGCTATGCTGGGACTTCTTCCCTTCTAAGACTCAGTTTTCTCATCAGAAAAATGGGTACCCGGCAGAGCTGGTGTAAAGCAAAATTTTACAATGCCTGGCATGTGAGCCATGCCATGGGGTGCTGTCTCCTAATAAGTGTTTTTTAGACCATGGAAATTAAGATGAAATACTGCCTTGTAACATTTTGTATTCATTCTTTCTCTAGAAAGAATAATTTTCTAGTGTAGACATTCCTGTTTCAGCTTTTGCAAACTAGTTTCAATATTTTTATAGAAATATTATATATAAGAGTAAGGGGCTAAATTTCTCTAAGGGTTAGAATGCTCTTCCCACACTCAATGCTGCTCCCTCAGGCATTGTTTGAGGGCTCGATTGTCCTGCCCTGTTAGACCTGCCAACCATCCACCTGCAGCTTCCTTTGCCTCATCCGCTGATGAGAAGTCAGCCACCAATGGAGCACAAGTCAGTGGGGCAGAGGGGAAGTGTGAAGAAGCCCCCACACTTCCATGAATTAGTTCAGAATTCATGAAGAAAGTTCAGTGTGAGCATTTTCTGAGGTTTGACCTCAACCTGTTCCCCAGGCAAAATCCCAGAAAAATTACCTTTATAAACAGATGAAGTTCTTTAAATCAGAGAGCATCGACGTCCCATCCTGACAGTGGTACCCACTAGAACAGCCACAAACACAACATCAAACACACAGGCAGAACTAAGCTGATCAAAACAGCATAAAAAAGAAAAAAAAAACAGAAGATGTTCTTCCCTGCTGCGTTCACATGAAAGGGTGAACATGATTGATAGAAAATAACTTTCAGTGGATCTTATGTATAAATTATCATTTTTTTCCTGATGAAACCATGCCAGAAAAACCCTTCCTCAGATAAACTCCTGCCTGTGAAAACATTGACAACCTGTTAGGTGCAGTAAGAGATAAGATGTGTTCAAGGTCGTCTTCAAACATTTTCTGATTCACTAAGAGCTAATTCCAGGTGCTCTATTCAAAAGCAGCCCCGGAAGAGCAGTCAAGTTACAGTGGCCCTTCACAATGACAGTCCCTCTGTAAACCTCTCCAGCAAGTGTGCCTGGGAGGCCTTCCCAGGGTTAAACACTTGCTTTTTAAAAAAAAAAATCTAATCTTTTCAGAAAGTCTGGATTCCTGTTCTGATTCTGTGAGTCAACTTTCCTGTCTAAAAAAAATGTGTTTTTGTGAATTACTGTAAATTTTCTCTGACATGTTTTCACTCTAGCGATTAGACAGAGCTGATCCATAGTTCCATGAAGAAAGAAACTGTTGATCAGGAACTATGCAGAAACTACGTTTCAATGAGCCATTTGGCTTTGTATTAAAACATTTCTTCCAAAAGGATGAAACCTCTGAAAATTCATTTCACAAAAAACTGTACTAGCTACCCTGCAAACTTTATTAAATATATTAGACTTTTGCAGATGTAAATTTTATCTTTGAGGATTTTATTGTCCCTTAGGGAAATTTTGTAACCTCAATCCCAAATTGAAAGTTGTATGTGGAAAAATCTGAAATATATTTTCTATTCATTGTATGATGTGATTTTTATAAAAAGCAATTGTAATTTTGATTATTAGAAGAGGACTCGCAGGGTTTTTTCTTCTATAACTGAATATAACCAACCTGCTTCATTATAGCAATTATTGTACCATTGATATGTATCTGCACACATTTATGCAGAATTATCCAGAGTATCTGGTTACAATGTGTAAATTTTCTCATTTGTATAGGACAACCCCCTTGGCAAGGAAGTAAATGCATTCCAAAATTATTCAAAGTAAAAGAATCTCAAAATGGTAATTCTATGAAAGTTTTCCACCTTAGAAATCACATGCATTTTATCTAAGAATAAGGATAATTAAAACTTGGAAGGATAATAATATACTTTGAATTATCTGTGTATACTTGGAAGACTTCAAGAAAATTAAAACAAGTTTACTTTCTGAATCAGTAGGTCATAGATACATATATAGAGAGAGACAGATATAGATATTCTTAATAATTATGTAGTGAACCTTTCAAGATCAACATATCAGGTAATATTTCTGCATAATAGCACTGTTAAATTTCATGGGTTAAAAATTTAACCCTATATTTAGTTCATAATTCTGCAGCTTGGTCACTTAGGTAGGCTCAGTGCAGATTCTGGTGCACTCAGCCGACCTTCACGTCACTCTGTGATTAGTTGTTAGGTTGTCCAAGTTGGCTGTTTTTTTGACAGTTTCAGATGGGCCAGTCAGGATTACAAGAACCTCTCAGTATGGTGCCCCATCCTGCAAAAGTCACATCCCTAGGAAGGTCTCAGAGTTCCTCTGACAGCAAGCACGCCTTAACACACAAGCACTTCCAAGTCTTGGGATCATTTGCAATGCCCCTCTGACTATTGCCCGCTAAGTGGCCAGCCCAAGATTGAAAGGGAAGGACGCAGTGGGGTGTGAACACACAGGGCCCATTTCATCAATCATTTGGCCACAGTCAAGGTATTAGTTGAGCTATAACACCTTTGGGTGAAGAGGTGGATTGCACACCCTTCATGCTCAGCAAGTACTTACTATAATCCAGCTTACAGTGGTTTGAATAAATATCCCCCCAGAATTCGTGCCCCACAGGACCTCAAAACATACCTCATTTGGAAACAGGATCATTGCAGATGTAACGGGTCAAGATGAGGACATACTGGATTTGTGTGGGGCCTACATAGGATGGGATGACGGGTGCTTTATTAGAAGAGGAGAGGGCACACGGCAGAGACACACAGGGCAGACTCCACGGGAGGCGGGAGACAGACTGCAGTGATTCAGCTTCAAGCCCAGGAACACCAACGACTGGCAGCAATCTCCAGAGCCAGGGAGAGATAAGGAAGGCAGATCTCAAGAGCCTGCAGAAAGAGCAGGACGTGGACAATCCTACACCTTAGACCCCTGCCTCACAGAACTGCAGGACAGAAAACACCTGCTTCTCTTTAAAAAATTATTATTTATTTTTTTGAAGTTTAAACTTCTTTTTTTTTTCCCACTGTGCATGTTTGAGGTGCACAGTGTGACATTACAGGATGCACACAGACACATGTGCATAGGACAACGATCGCTACAGTGAAGCAGGTTAACACATCTGTTATCTCACATAATAGTTACTCTTTGTGACAAGAGCAGCTAAAATCTACTTATTTAACAAAAAAATCCTAATTCACTTTTATTAACTTCAGTCCTCACATTCAAGTCTCTACCAATGTCCATCCTACATATGTGCTGCTTTGTATCCTTTGACCTACATCTCCCCATTTCATCCCCTCTCACCCTCTTCCTCTCATGAAAACCACTGTTCCATCTGTATCTCACATGTGGAATAAAATTTAAAAAGACTAAAATACCTGCTGGTTTAAGCTACTCCACTGGAGGTAATTTGTTACAGCGACCCTAGGAAACAAATTATACCTACTAAGCCCCATGCACAATTTTAGAGCTGAGATGGCACCATGGAACCCAACACCTGCCTTCATAAAATCTATTTCCTCGTTGAGTAAGACACAATAAGCAAAGTAAGGAAGGCACTTGTATACAAAAGACTAAGAGTTGATAAATGCAATGGAAAATGAAGGATGATAAAAAGTGCTGAAGTGGGATGGTTAGAGTTTTGAATAGTGTAATCACGGAAAAACACACTGAGCAGGTGGCATTCAAACAAAGGCTCATGGCAGGTGAGGGTGGTAGCTATGAGAACAACTGGGAAGGGGCTTCCAAAGAAGAGAAGGCAACCAATGCACAGGTGCTAGATGAGAATGTGCCTGGAATCAAAGAGGCCTGTGTAACCAGGTAACCAGGTGAGTGGAGGGGCCGTGTTGTCAGATTGGATGGGGAGGGTGGGTGGTGCAGGGCTGGATCCAGGCCAGGCAAACCTGAGAGAGGCCTTGCAGGGTATGCCCCATATGAAGAAAGGGCAGCATAGATGGCAAATTTTCTATTTTTTCTCTTTTGCTTTCTTTTACAAACATATCTACAATACTAATTAGGGGAGATGTATTTAGTAAATCCTTCTTGTGAAAAAGGATCAAAGGACCATTTTGGGTCCAATGGATCTTGATTTGAACTGCAATTCCATTATTTCTTTGGTAATTTAGTGAATGTCTATTACCTCATCTGGGAAATGGGAAAAAATCACACCTCCTGGACAGTGTGCTATTGGGAAGAGTAAACTAGTTAAGTCACAGAAGTCTCCAGCCAGAAAGCAAGCATTTAACAAAAGGGAACTTTTATCATGACTAGTTAATTACAATCAGTTTTATCTCCATCAGTAGAAATGGATCTGTGTGTGATTTACCTTCATACTCCCTCACCTGCAATCTCCCTCTCCTTACCTGGTACGGATCATCACAATACAAATATTTGTTCATAGGTAAAGAAAGGAATAAACAAGCGAATGAATGAATGAATAGATGGACCTCTGGATGTGTCTCCTGGTCCCCAGTCTCTGGCTCCTCTGTCGGCTTCTACTTACCACTCTGACAAGTTGTCTTTTCTTCACCAGATTGTGAATACTTTGAGGTAGGCTTAATACTCCTCAGCAAATAGGGCCATCAATTGAATTTAATCCTGTAGACGAAATGGGAACCTGAGCTATGGTGTTTGAGCTTTGGTAGACTTCTTTTATTTTGAAACCTCATGAACCCTTTCTTCCTCCATTCTGGAGATGCTGTAATGTTGTTAGATCATCTCTTAAAATTGCTTAAGTTTAAAAAGGAAAAGAAGAAGGAGCTGGCGTTATCACAGTACAAATTGGGAGTTTCTTAAAAGCAGTCGGGTACATAATTGAAAACTAATTGAATGTTCTAATCCATATGCATGAAAAACAATTTGCATTGCTTCATTATTTAAAAGCAGTATAAAGATGAGGATGTGCTGGGAATTTACTTGAGGAATATTCTGAGAATATTTATACAAAATGCAGCTTAACTCTTTAGATTTTGAAAATATATGTTGGAAATATTTAAACACTGTAAATAACTTGCATTTTTATAATTATTTCAGATCAACAAATGTTGCATTGGTGCTAGTTACATCTACATTCTATGTAAAACAATTCCAATGTTAAGACTATTTCCTCTAGACAAAGAAAAATGCACAATTCAGAGTTCAAAATGTATTGAAACTTACCTGTAAGTCATGATATACTCCGTTAGTTGTGTTGTACTTGGTAAGTTACCTGTGTAACAGCATGATTAATGTTTCCAGAACCACGACTGGGTCAGAAAAACAAACAGAATCCAGTGGGGAAAATGAGCAGAATTATAAAGCGTTCTGGTTCCCTGTGGCCCATAAACGAGTCCCTAATCAGAGCCAAAGCCCATGTCAGAGATTTTGACATATTTTTTACTACTTTATTTGTGTGTAATTAAAATAGTTGTATATTCTCACCGTATGGTCTTGTTGACTCTGTTTCTAAGATATTCCATTGCTTCTGTGAGATTCATCAAACCTTAATTTGTGGAAAGTCCGTTTGTTCTTATTACTTGGTTTTTTATTATCGTCCTTCAAATTTAAATTTATAGAGACTTTTGTTTCTGACAAGAGGAAATACAGCTCTCTCACCTTAAACAACTAAAAGTAATGGGAAAAAATACATGAAACAATGTTTTTCCAACACTAAAAATCTCTCCAAGTAGGAAAGCAAATAGTAAAAGGTCACACTGCCCCTGTCTGCTGCCTGGGGAGAGACTCTGGGTCACCCCCAGAGAGCAGTAAGGAGAACAGGCTTGATAACCGCCTGGACATCAGGACCTGGAATAGGGAGTTTGAAAAAAGCAAACTATCAGGGTATCACTTTAGATAGTTCTCAGGTGATTGGCCCAGTTCAAATGATATAAGACAAGTGTCACAGTCAACACAATTCTCAGGTGGGGAAGTTCGAGAGGTTTCTGGGAACTGTACAGCAGGGATCTTCTGGCAACGCAGGTATGACCTACTCTGGTGTTCTGTGGGGTCAGAGGGATCTGCCCAGCAAATAAAGTATTCTAGGGAGGTTGATGCCTCCTACCCCACCTTGTATCTTTGTCACACCCAGTCACTGGAGACCCCAGAGGGCTGTGACCTAGTTGCCCAATAAATGAACGTGGCAGGGCTCTGTGTCTGCCAAAATCAAAGTAGAGCCAGTGCCAGCTCCACTCAGTTACTGCTTTTCGACCCCTGCCAGCAAAGGGAACTGAGGCTTGACTATCTTAGGCACTCAGTGACAACTGGAGAATGTTCCACCTGAGGACAAT
>CAUYQV010193779.1:0-15902 GCA_963574575.1 Galagoides demidoff | reverse complement strand
CTCCGCCTCCCAAGTAGCTGGGACCACAGGCACCCGCCACAACGCCCGGCCATTTTTTAGTTGCAGCCATCATTGTTGTTCGGTGGGTCTGGGCTAGGGATTCGAACCTGCCACCTTAGGTGTACGTGGCTGGCGCCTTAGCCGATTGAGCCACAGGTGCTGAGCCCCTTCCCTCCCTTCTTATAAAACAAGTTAGGGTGGCACCTGTGGCTCAGTGAGTAGGACACCAGCCCTATATACCGAGGGTGGCAGGTTCAAACCCGCCCCTGCCCAAACTGCAACAAAAAAATAGCCGGGCATTGTGGTGGACATCTGTAGTCCCAACTACTTGGAAGGCTGAGGCAAGAGAATCACCTAAGCCTAAGAACTGGAGTTTGCTGTAAGCTGTGACTCTACAGCACTCTACCAAGGGTGATAAAGTGAGACTCTGTCTAAATAAATAAATAAATAAATAATAAAAAAGTAAAACAAGTTAAACTTCACAGAGTACTTATCAGTGGGACAAAAAAAAAAAAAAAAGACCAGTCAAAAATGAAAGTCACAGGCCAGGTCTGACAGCTCATGGCCTGTAAACCTAGCACTCCAGGAGGCCAAGGCAGGAGGATCCCTTGAGCCTGATCCCAGGAGTCAAGCCTGAGCAAGAGTGAAACCCTGTCTCTTCCAAAACTAGAAAAAAATCATTGGGGTACACACACCTGTATTCCCAGCTACTCAAGAGGCTGAGGCAGGAGGATCACTTAACCCATGAGTTTGAGGTTGCGGTGAGCTAGCTAGGCTGATACCATGGTACTCTAGCCTGGGGCAACAGAGACTCTGTCTCAATTAAAAAAAAAAAATACAAGGCACTGACCTGTCCACTCTGCTTTCCACGCTCCCAGGGAGTATTTCTCAGGAAAGTGAGGGTGTCAGGAACCCTGACACTGTCATGAAGAGCAAGAAGGAAAAACTCAGAGAATTCAAACTCAGCTGGATACTGCTGAAGGAGTTGCCAGACACAATCAAGGAAGAGGAGAAACACTGGGGCCTGAGAAGAGAGAAATTAAGAGGTTAGAAAGGATTGTGGGGACCTAAAAAGAGAGAATGACAAAATGATGGAGGTGGCGGTCACAGAGAATAGGGGGCACTAAGGAGGTCAGGGAACGAAAACCTGAACCGAAAGTAGTCAGTACAGAGTTTGTGGGCCTCACTCACCTGGGTCTTCAAGCTCACCCTAACCTCAGAACACTTCTGATTCACCTTCAATGGCTTATACTATATAATTTTCTCATTCCCTTACTTTTTAGTAATAATTCCCTCCACACCCTCACAAATTGTTCTCACCTCTTCACTGGCCCCAGTTCCCCCCAGTCGGGTCAGGAAGGGGTGTCCAGCTGCCACCCACTCTCGCTGAACTAGTGATTGGAAGCCAAACAGTGTTCGGGCTTCAGGAGCTGCAAGCAGCTGGACGAGTGAAGAGAGGAGGCCATTGAGATCACGATCACTGCGCTCTGGGTGATAAAGAGGAAGAGGGGACAAGGAAGAGGGGGGTCCAAGAAATAAGGGCAAGAGAGAATGAGAAGAGGAAAGATGGCCAAGAGGAGTGAGAGGCACAGTGGGGGAAAGTTTGGGGTAGGGAGGATTGAGAGAGCACACAGAAGTGAAGAGAAAACAAAGACCTTGAATAACTCATTTCATAGACTCCATCTGTTTATTTTTTTATTTTTTTGAGACAGAGTCTTAAGCTGTTGCCCTGGGTAGAGTGCCATGGCATTATATCTCACATAGAAGCTATGACTGCATTAGTGACTAGAAACTACAACTACAACTCTTGGGCTCAAGCGATCCTCTTGCCTCAGTTTTTCTATTTTTAGTAGAGATGGGGGTCTTGCTTTTTACTTAGGCTGGTCTTGAACCTGTAAGCTCAAGCTATCCAACGCCTCAGCCTCCCAGAGTGCCAGGATTGCAGGCGTGAGCCACTACACCCGGCATGCCACCTGTTTAGAAATACCCAGAATCACAATTCTCAAACCAGCTTCCTCATTGCCTTTCCCACCCAACCCCAGTCCCCATCCACTGATGGAAAGAAGAGAACAAAGGAGCTAAGAAGACCCTAGTGTTGGAGACCACAGGCTGCAGTGGAAGGCAGAGAAAGATGATAGTTCCCAGAGAAAGGAGAGAAGGAAGCCAGCCATATGGGTTTCCCTCCCTGAATAGAATCTAGGTGGATAATAGGAAGCAGTAAGGAACAGAGTGGGGCAACCCAAAGAACTCACCTTGAAGCACTACAGAGCGAACTCTGGATGTCACTAATACTGATAAGTCACTGGCTTTCCGAAGACAAGACCTGGTGGGTAGGGAGGAAGAGGGAAGAAGAAAAATAACCTGGGGGAACAGAGTCTTGGGTAATGGGATGGAATAGAGGAAGACTCTAAAATCTTGCCTGCTCTCCTAATGAGCAGCAAATAAGTCTTCTTCAGAGAAGAGTAATGGAAGGCCATTTAGGAATCCAAACTGACAGAAGGCTGGGTAAGGTCGAATTATAAATGATGGCTAAAAGAAGGGGAGAATACCTGACGTAGTCCAACCACCGAGTTCCTTCCAGAGCTGATAGCCATTTATCCTCAGCAACAGATGACTCTGATAAAGGATGAAGAGATCAGAAGGACAGAGAGATTTTGAAAACTTAGGATTCTGGTTTAATATCTGTAGCCTGGGCTCGGCGCCTGTGGCTCAAGTGGCTAAGGTGCCAGCCACATACACGTATCTAAGGTGGCGGGTTTGAATCCAAAGAACAATGACGGCTGCAACTAAAAACATAGCTGGGCGTTGTGGCGGGTGCCTGTTGCCTCCTACTTGGGAGGCTGAGGCAGGAGACTTGCTTGAGCCCAGGAGTTGGAGGTTGCTGTGAGCTGTAATGCCACAGCACTCTACACAGGGGGACAGCTTGAGGCTCTGTCTCAAAAAAAAAAAAAATCTGTAGCCTGATGTGTTAAGAGTAAGTTGAGTAGGCTCAACACCTGTGGCTCAGTGGTTAGGGCGCCAGCCATGTACACCAGAGCTGGTGGGTTCGATTCCAGCCCAGGTTTGCCAGAACAACAATGACAACTACAACAAAAAAATAGCCAGGCATTGTGGTGGGTGTCTATAGTCCCAACTACTTGGGAGGCCGAGGCAAAAGAATTGCTTAAGCCCAAGAATTTGAGGTTGCTGTGAGCTGTGATGCCACAGCACTGTTACTGAGGGCAACATAGTGAGACTCAAAAAAAAAAAAAAGAAGAAGAATAAGTTGAGTAGTGGTTGCCTAGGGTTGAAAATAGGAATGAGGTTTCTAAAATTAAATCACAGTGATGGTTGTTTAATGTTATAAAATTCATTGAATTATATAGTTAAAATGGGTGAAGGGTAAATTTTATGGTATGAATATTATATCTCAATAAAGCTCTTTTAAAAAGATTAAGTTGGGGTCAAAAAGACAGGAAGTCAGTGAGTCACTGGGAAATGGGAGTAGAGGAGAGGGCTAACGGGTTACTCACCTGTAGTAAGCAAAAATGCAAACAGGTTAGGGTAAGCAGACAGGAGTGAGGGCAGGGGTCAAAGATTAGTCTCACCAGGCACACAGAGGGCCCTAAGCCTCAAGTGGGCAAGCTGGACATCAGCAAGAGCAGGCAGCTCGTCTGTAGTGCCCACCAGGACGACGTCTGTGTGTCCTGCCTGGAGCATTGCCTCCACTGCCCTGGAGGAGAGGGGTCAAGAAATAAGAGAAGGTATCTGTCCTAAAAACATAATCCTTACTTCCTCTCATCAAACTTCCCCTCACCTGATATCTTCCTTGTTAGGGCCACTGGCTGTACAGAAGCCTCCACAGCGGAGAAGATCACTGCCCCCAGGGTGATGCCACGACAGGCGCTGCAGATGAGTGAGGGTGGTTGTGAGAGAAACTCCTAGCCCCCAACTATTCTTGCCCCCACACTGAGCCCACAGGGACAATCCTTCCACATTGTCCCTGACCTCCCATGACCCTCTAATCCCCAGCCATTACACTGGCCCTTATACTGACCGGTCCACGGCCCTGATGGAAGTGGCCAAATGCTCTCCTGACCTCACTGTCCAGGATCCGGTTAGGGACCCAGAAGTAACGAGGAAGGCTGTGAAATTGAGAGTGATATCACAGCTTGGCTTAAAGATTTCTTTATAACATAAAACCGTCATTACTAGAAATCTGCTTGGGAGGAACCATTCCAAGGGATTCCAGGTTTAGAGATCCAAGATGTAAGAGGGATAGCTTTGTGATGTCCTAGGAGGCTGAAGTTTATTCCTAGCTTTTTAGGATCAGGGAGACGTGAGAATATTGGGAGGGCAGCAGGTGTTGAGGTGCACAGGGAATCACCTGGTGGCGACGTCAAACCTCTCATTGACAGTGCTGACCCTCCAGCCTCTGGCTCCCTGCTTCTTCCGCTCAGTTTCCCAATCTTCTGATGTCTCCAAAAGAGGAATAGGTGGTTTTCTGGAGCCAGAACCCTGGCCTGGGGCAGGAATAAGGCACAGAGGAGGAAGAAAAGGAACCAGAGACAGCTTCTCAGCTGTTTTGTCCTCAGCCAGCCGTTGTTTTTTCAGACTCCTTACCCTGTCCTTAAGTAAAGCACCCTACTCACCAGCCTTGCTCAAGGTTATCCCCACATACTGTTGGGCCTGACTGCTCTGAGCTCTGGCTTGGACAATGGCCACGGTCACCTGTGCAGGAAAGGAAATTCCATCCACAGGCTCAGACTGCTTAAGTGAAAAGAAGGAAATGAGCCCATGTTTTGCTCTACTGTCTTTGTCACCGAGAGAGACAGAAAGGCGCTTCCATGGGTCATGGAGAGTGGGGTCAGGAGAACTATTCTAGAACCATGGAATCATAGAATGTTAATTCTGGGAGGAATCTTAGAAGTTACATCATTCAAACCTCCCCATTTTTCACAGAAGAATCACCAATGGACACACTGCTGGTAATTGGCAGAGCCTAGCTGGAATTTAGGGCCTTTATTCTCATTCTACTATTATTCATCTCTGCTCTTCAGCCTCTCCTTGAGGAGAGAAGCAGGGAGAGTGAAAAGAGGGATGCTGGGGGTAGGGGAGGACTGGAAGATGCAGGGAAAGGATCCTGATGTTCTAAGGCGAGGAAAATTCTAGGTTAGGGGCCTCTTACCTGGAAAGCCTGGGGCTCTAGTCCTCCAGCCTCAAAACCAACTCTAAGAAGTCGAAAGTCTTGGCCATGAATCAGAATCTCCTCAGGGATAAATTTGAGCAGGGACCCTGGGCAGAGGAGCTGGACTCGGGACAAGCCACTCACTGAAGTCAAGAGGTAAAGAGCAGTGTAACATGGACCAGGGTCCCTCTAGAAGGAACTCTTCTAGTCCAACCATTTCATAGTGTTTTCTGAGAATAGAGGAAGGATGAGAAGGGGTTTCAACACCCCCCCCCCCCCAGTGAGCTCCTTCACCAAACTCCCCACACTTACCAGCCTCTAACCGCCCAATGTTGACCAGGGCAAAATCATATTCACTGCTCAGGGGAGTGTCCTAGAGGAAGCACATGACTGATGCTACAGACATCTGAAATAACACTCATTTCCCTGCTTTTTTTCTCCCTAAACTCTTCAAGAGAATAATCTCCCTAGAGATAGTTCCCACTGACCATTGCTGGTATAGTCAAAAGACTGCTCATAACCCATAATGTTTGTCTAAAGCCTTCTCAACTCCCCTGCCCATTCCCCACTGAAAGCCATCCTTTCTCTTACTCTAACCACCTTACCTGGTGCCGCTGCCATCCATGGGGCTGGAAGATGACCCTAAAGTTGGTACAGATCAGAGTTCCAGACAATTCAGGTTCCAGACCCTTCCTCACTCCTGGAGCCCAGGCAAGGATCTGTTCCCCTAAAGGGGAAGAAGGGAAGCCAGGTTATGGCTTCCCCGTGTTGTCCCCACTTGAGTATGCCCGCTCCTCTGATACAGGGGCATCTGAAGTGAGAAGAGAACCTCCCCTAACCTCACTAGAATGTGAGCCTATGAGGAAAGAGAATTTGTTTTTGTTTTTGTTTTTTTTTTACTTCCGTAGCCAGAAGAAGGCCTGGCACATAATAATAGTCACTAAAGTATTTACTGAATAAGTAAATGAGAAAAGGGGGAAAAGGGTAAGAAAACAGGGACTGTCAAGTCCAAACTGGCAGCAAGCCTCAGGCAGAAGCTGTGGGCCAGGAGAGGAAGGAATACAGAGGTATCTTTGGTGCAGGCATGAAATGAGGTTGGTATAGGATGAAATTTCGAGGAGCCTTTGGAGATCAGAAGTATCGAAAGTATTATTACCTACCTGGGAGGCATCTGGAGGCCAAGGAACTACTGAGCTGACCACTTCTGAGCTCTGGCATCCTGCTTCTCTGGACAGTCTTTGGTCTGGAGAGCTGAGAAAGGTGTAGGGTTAATCCCCAGGCCTCCCGGACCCTGAGTTCTGAGATTATCCCAGCAGCCACTTTGGGAGACCTACACTCCAAGACTCTCAGGGGAAACCGAGATCAGTGACTGTGGGGAGCCAAGGACCGGTCCAAGGCTGGCAGACGTTAAAGGGAGGGGCTGGTTAATGGATAATGAGAGGATGAACTTGAGACATGAAGAAGGCTCCCAGAGCCTCATCAAAGGAAGGTGATATGATAGGCGCACCCTCCTCCTCTAGGTCCTTTGCTTCCCCCTCTTTTGTCTCCACTTTGCCCTATTCTCACCCTCTTGCTAACCCCCCACATTTCTTCTCCTTACCCCCATCTCTGGTTCCTCCTTCTGGGGGGTAATGTTGAAACTCTGGCCCCGGCCCCCCCACCACATTTCTCTGGCTCCATCCAGGGACAGAGCAGTTAAAGGTGGGAAAGTTCGAGGATGCTCAGCTTCCTCAGGGAGAAGCTGACCCTTGCAGTTGAGAAGAGAGGTCTTAGGGAAAAGGGCAGAGGGATGGACACGAGGAAAAGCAGCATCTGAGGTGCAGGGAGCACAATTTGGGGGTTTGGGAAAATGTGTCCAGGCCAGCCTGAGAAGGCTCCTCGGAAACTTCAGGACTCTGGAAGGAAGAGGGATGCCCAGCCCCTTAAAGGAGAATACACACAATTTTGCAAAATGGAGGAGCCTGCAAAAGATGAGGGGAAATGGGGGATGGGGAGAAAAACACCCAGACTCCCTTCTTTACCCCAAGCCCAGGTCCTATTCTCTTCCTGTTCGTGAGCATAGAGGCTGTTTGAAGGGAACAGTAATAGATTTTCAAACTAGAATGATTTGGGCTACCTCTCTGGAGTCTCTGTGATTTCCCTGGGAAGCTGTTTTTATATTTTGTTTTATTTTTGATTTTTTTTTTTTTGGTCTTCTCAAAGGGGAAGTAAGTAGGGGAGAAGCATATGTAAAAGTAGTTCAAATCTCCTTACTGCCTCCCCCACAAACCTAAGGAAAATAGTTGAGAAGGGGAAGTGGATGAAAACTGGATCTGGGGGGATTTTTGTAGGGGAGACCCAAGAATTTGGGAGAGGTGCTGGTTTAAGTGTTTTTGTTTATCTTTCTCCAGAAAGAATGACACATACCTCACGTGGAGTGCAGTGAGAAGTATGGAGAGAAATTGAAATGTGCCCAAAATGCCCAGCACAGGTATGTTGGTGTGCAAGGTCTTGGGGAGGGGGTGGAAGGAAAAGATCTGCCCACCACACAGACCCACCCCCCAGCCAATCAAGTGGAGGAACAGGACTCCACCCTCCATCCCAGACACCAGATCTCCAAATGAATGATTCATGTTCAGGACTCTTAAAGCTGAGGGTAAGAAACCTCTCTTCAGTTCAGCAGTTACATCTCCCTTCCCTCCTCCCTGCAACCCAAGAAGCAAATGTAGGGGTGTAGGGCCACTAGGAAGGTAGTGAAGGAGCTGCAGCCAAGGGTGACTTGGGGCAGCACTGTAAAAATGTTTATTTCAACATGAAATAAAATACATAAGAATTAATGAGCTGCTGTTTTATTGTTTTTGAGTCGACAGAGGCAGCAATCGTTGGGTTGGGAGGCCCAGTTTCCCAAATTAACATTCAACTCTCCCCTCTCCCCAGTGCACACACCCTTCTGGCTTTAAAAGTTCCCTGTCTCAGGCGGCGCCTGTGGCTTAGTGAGTAGGGCGCCAGCCCCATATAAGGAGGGTGGCGGGTTCAAACCTGACCCCGGCCAAACTGCAACAAAAAAATAGCTGGGTGTTGTGGCAGGCGCCTGTAGTCCCAGCTACTCAGGAGGCTGAGACAAGAGAAGCACCTAAGCCCAAGAGCTGGAGGTTGCTGTGAGCTGTGACACTATGGCACTCTACCGAGGGTGACAAAGTGAGACTCTGATTCTAAAAAAAATAAATAAAAATAAAAGTTCCCTATCTTGGCTGCCCCTGTGGAAATAGTGAAGATGTTGTGAGACAGGAAATTGGTCTGGAACAAAGAGGTGTACATCTGCTAGGAAGTTGGTCCAGAAGCCTGTTTCTTTAAGTCCTAGAGGCTGTCAAACACACCTCACTTCACCCCCATGCATTACATGGGCCTCCACTTCTTGGGGGAAGAAAATACTTCCCAAGGTGTGTAGTAAGAAAATAAGAGTACAAGAGGAGGTATACACCGCAATTTTAAAATCCCATTATCCACTTTGTCCCCACAACCCTTCATTCAAGAGCCTCATTCTTTTCTTTGAGGTACAGAAACAGTAGAGGAGTAAAACAGGAAAAAGTATCAGGGGAATGGGGTGAAAATCAGAGGGAGTGATTTGGATCAGCACTTCACCAGGAATGCGAAGAGGACTTAGCTGACGGCTAAGTGACAGAAAGACTGCACCCCCCCAGCACACATCCAATAGCAGTGGATGAAGGGAACGGTGGCGGGGCAAGGGGCTATATTAGATTTTTCCATTTTCAGAATCCTGGTCTGGCTGCAGGTTTGTGCCAGGGGTGAAGGCTGCTAGGAGTGGTAGCTGGAGGAGGAAGGTGGGGCTGAGTGACTCATAAGATGAGTCACAGATCCAGTTTATAAGCACAAAAAGAGGCCAAGGTTCTTCCCATCCCCACTCCTCTTAGCTACTGCCAGGCAGCTTCTGTTGCTCTTTTGTACTGCCCCGTATGTAAAGGTGGTTCAGAACAAGTCTGCATGGGGAACGTAATAAATATTTTGTTAATCACACTAAGTATAGGGGACAAAACACCCTGTAATTTGCAGACTGAGTATCTGCAAAGTGGAAGGGACAGAGTGCCTGTGTGACTCATCTGAGTCTGCAGTTGAAAGGCCTAGAGGGAAAAAGGAAATTAGAAAAATCTGGGGTGTAGGTGATTCTAGGCTAGGAAGGGGCCAATTCTGTCTTCTCACTTGTGCTGCACTTCTGCAGCACTAACTCCTTGGAGAAGGATAACTCGGTTTTGGGATGACTAAGTAACACAGAGACCATCATCTCTGAAATGCTCCTTTATTAAGGAAGAACAACTAGAACCTTGGACAGATGGCTAAAAGGAGCATAAATGGCAAAAGCCTGCTTCCTAGAACTCATTCACAGCCAGCTACCTCCCTATGGGCTCAGTGTCACCTCCCAAACACACAATACAAAGTTGCTAATTTTTTTTTTTTTTTTGAGACAAAGTCTCACTTTATCCCCCTCGGTAGTGCCATGGTGTCACACAGCTCACAGCAACCTCCAACTCCTGGGCTTAGGCGATTCTCTTGCCTCAGCCTCCTGAGTAGCTGGGACTACAGGAGCCCGCCACAACACCAGGCTATTTTTTTTGCTGCAGTTCGGCCAGGGCCAGGGCCCCACTCACTGAGCCACAGGTGCCGCCCTGCTTCTAATTTTTTATTGTCTGTAGGCTTTAGTTTTGCTTGAGAAGAAACTGAGCCAATGGGAGAGGGAAGGTACTTCCCTTCCACAGCCCTACAGCACTGAGTTTAACACCATCCCCATCCTTAAAGAGACTGAATCTTTAAAAAAAACTTTTTTATATAATATTTTTATTTGATAAAAACCAGTATGGGGAAAAAACTTTTGGTTAAATCTTATAACTTTCAATAAAACCAGCACAGGTTAAGGAAGAGATTCAGAGACCAATCCTTAGCATATTTGTTCCACTGGAGATGGGGGTAGAGAACAAAGCAGGAGTGTAGTACTGTCTTAAACCAAAAGGGGAAAAATAAGAACCCTGAAAATCTCCCCCTTTCATTAAAAAACTTCAGTAGGCACCACAGATGCCTTGGATTAAAGGAACTAAGTGCACTTAAATTCAAGCCTGAGAGATGACATTACCCCTCATCTAGGATGACAGCATCTTCTATCCCCCTCACTCACTTACTTACCCCTCCTTAACTAGGGAATGTCTGCTCATTTTGAGTGCACACTATGTACCCCTTCTTTCCTTCTTGTCAGCACAATAACTGCACAGGCTTGCCTCTTCCACCCCCACCATCTTCCCAAAATACTACAGCCAATATGAGTGTGTCATTTCCCAGACATTATGTTATGCCATCACCTCCCATCCTATCCAAGGCCTCCCCCAAAGAATAAAGCAAAAGAAACTTCACTGTCCAGTATAAAAAAATATACATCATCTCAGGGTCCATCATCTTTAGAATGGAGAAGTTTTTCAATGCCTCAATAAAGTTACCTTCTCAAATAAAAAATAATTTCTTAATAAAAAGCCATAGAGCCTAAAGCCCTATTTTGCCATTTTAAATCCTAGACGACCCATCAAAATTTCCATCTTTTTCTTTGAAAAGAAGGCAGAAAGAATTGGGATTGGCTAATTTATAAATAAAAACAAAAACAAACATAACACAAGCTTTCTGGTTTTGTTCATTTGTCCTTGGTTTTTAAAAAACAAAAGTATTAACTAGAAATCTAATGATCAAATCCAAAAACGGCAGTCCAGTGGAGAATCAAACTTTTCTGGTTTTAGTCTCTGGGGAAATTCCTGGTCTGTTTCCATTCCTACTGGTGTAGGCCAGTATCCTATGACAGAGAGGCTTCAGGGAGAGTTTGAGGAGTTTGGAAATTCAAGGTGGTTGAGCCACCTGTTGTTTGGTGTTTGGTGGGGGTGGGGAGGTGAAGGTGTCACAAAGTAATGCTGTCATGGATATTGTTCAAACCCCAGAAATGAGGACATCACTAGGGTGAGGTGAGCAAGGCACTCGTCTTGAGCACAAAATTTAAGGGGTGCCAAAAACCCAGTAACTAAGATAAATATTATTTTAATGCAATGTGTTTTTAAAAATCAAAATTAATATAAAAATCCATGATGGACAATATCAAAAATTAGACAGGATCCATCCCATATTTGCTCAATTTAGCTTCACTTACCTCACCCTAATGAAGGTCCTGTCAAGAACCGGTCTTTAAGATTCTGCTATTTTGTTCAACATGAATTTTTCACATTAATTTTGCAAAATATCACAGTAAAAAGTATCTCGATTACTCAGTTTTTTGGTACCCCTTAAATTTTGCACCTGAGGGGAGTGCCTCTCCTACTGCATTCCAACCCCGCCCAACCTTACAAACCTCCCTCCACTGGAACATTGTTACTTCTTTGATGGAAGGCAATCTATTTTCAAATAAAAGCCTAAGAATAGCAATAGGAAGTGGCTGAATCAACAGACTAGCAGATTTGGAAAGTGACTTTTGAGTTTGCTGAGGTGAAAGGAATCTTTCTAAACTGTGAGCAGTTCCAATGAGGAGGCCAGTCTTGGCTGCCTTTATTCCAGAGAACGAATGGGATGAAAGCTTTCCAGTGGGTAGAAGGAATATTTGCAAACGAGCCACCTCACCCCCAACACATACACACATACTCCCAGCCCATGTTTGCCTTAGATCAAATGTGGATTACATTCGATGGGATGGATTATGAGTACGTAACTCAAAAGAGAAATCTAAATACAGAAAAATAGCTCCCTATTTATTATAAAACGCTGGACACTTAAGTACACTTATTCCCCTTCTTCATATGCACCCAGGAATGCATACAATTGCATAGCTGATTTATTTTCCCAGCCAAAAAACATAAGAGAAAAAGGAAAATCGGGCCACAATAGGTATTCCAGTTTAAAGCTCTTAGAAATGGCTCTGGCCAGAGCATAAGCTGTCCAGACTTGTGCTTTGTGCAAAATGCAAAGGAGTCCCCTGCTGTGTCCACAGTCTCCCCCCCCTCCACACACTTAAAGAACAGAGTTGGGCCAGGGAAAGGGAGAAATCCAAAGATAGATCAGCTAATTGGGAGTAATCTGTGATCTGTGGTTACAGCTCACTAAAATATATTTCTCTAACTATCTTTTAATAAATTGTCCCTAACCCCCATCCCATATTTCAACATCAGTCCTAATATCAAAAATATCTTTTCTTACAAAGTATTTTTTTTTGTTACTACGTATTTTAATAAACTAACCACAGATTACGGTCAGCTATGGCTTAACAAAAGCAGCCAGGGTTAAGTTCATTCTCCAAAAGTAGAGAGAAAAGAGAAAGAATCACTTAAGTAGGAAAAAAAATTACTTTTTAAAATGTTTTTGCTTTGGGGGGTCTTTTTGTTGCTTTTACTTAAAAAAAAAATTAGTCAATAAAATAAGTTGCTTTCTATAGAAATGCAGCAGCCAGTTACTACAGAGGATGGTAGTGCTCTATTTAGGTTTTTGGTTTTGTTTGAAACAGTCTGGGTAAACATCTGTCCTTCCCTCAGCCTTCCCTAAGGTGCACTCCAAGTCCAATATATGGTTATTGCTAAGTAGTTAAAAAATAGATTACTTCTGCACCAGTCCAGGAGAAAGTCACACACACACACACACACACACACACACACACACACACCCCTGCTCTTCTCATCACTCTCTTCCCTTCCTGAGAGGGAACTTTTTTTTTAATAAAATTAAAGTCTTTTATAAAAAATTCATAACCTTCTTAGCTGAGTTCAGCCTTCAAAAAGGATGAGGAAAAAATAGGGGCCAATCTCCTCTTAAACTAGAACTGATGACAGGTATCTGTTTAGCAGAAAATAAAACTTAAGAGGGAAAGGATTCCCCTTTCAAGTTCCTCCCTTTGCCATCTCAATAAACTTTGATTTAAGCTACCCCCCTCTTAACAAGCACCCATAAAGCACACATTTCTGCCTGTCTTTTCAGATCCCTCAAGAGGAATAATTTATACATCCCTAATTTCTATTTAAATCAATAGCAAATTTGTCCAATTTCCCAGTTTCCCTCCACATTCCCAATTCCATCACCATGTGCTTTTTCCCTCTCCCTAACCTAGAAGACTTCGGTCTATTTTTTTCTTTTATTGACTGAGAACCTCCTTTGCCTGTTCCTCCTCCCAACTTCTGCCCACCTCCCTCTACACACAACAAATCTTTCCTTACTACTTTCCCTTAGCTCCCAGACGGGACCCAAGGGGTTGTGAGACAGAATTACCATCTCCCCCCAACCCCATACCTCCTTAGTCCCATCCAGTCAACCTCAGCAAAGGAATAGTACAGCCCTTGAGGTGCTGTTCAGCCCTGACCTGCTCTTGCCAGCCTGGCAGCACTCTAGCGCACACATACCTAAAAGTTTCCAGCCAGGCTCCCATAAACATTACTGCATTTGCCCCGTCAACATGGGGGCTGGGTCTTGATGAGCCAATTAGTTGAGCTTAACCTTCTTTGTTTAGCCCCCTTGCCCTCCAAGGTGCCACCCATTCAGAACCTGTGCACCAGTAGCTCCCCACCCGGTTCACGTTCCAGTCTCCTCAGTTCTTCCCTGTAACAGCAGGAACAAAAGTTGTTTGTCTCAGGGTGTCCATAGAAGCTGCATTTCGGTTGTTTGCACTTGGTTTGGGTTGGGGGAAGCCCCTGGGGACCTCCAGCCCATCCATCTGGCTCAGGGGGCTCTCTATAGCCGTTGCTATAGGAATCAGCCACACGGAAGGGGGATGGTAACAATGCACCCCTGTGAACTCCATCCTTGGAGTGACTGCCTGGCTCCAGAGAAGGGATGCTGTCCTGGTGGGGGTAGGGTCGCCCAGGGGGGCACTGTCTGGGGAAGGTGGCATATGGTGGTAGGCCCCCCCCACATGGACCCCCTGCCAGCTGCTTCCGGGGTTCCTGGCAGTGGACTCCACCCCCAGAAGGTCTAGGGATAGTAAAGCCCCCAGGATAACCAGTAGAGAATGCCATTGTCTTGGACTCTGCTGGGGGGGCAGTCAGCTGCTCCTCCCCGACATCTGGCTCTGGCTTTTTGGCTGGAGGAGGCCCACTCCCTACTACTCCATTCATGATCTTCCTCTCTGCCTCCTTCTGCTTCTGTTCTGCCAGGAATCTCTCCTCAGCATCAGAAAGATAGCGCTGGATCATCTCCTCCTGGTATTGGTGACGATGACCCATCTTCAGGGTTCCAACAAAAATAAACTTCCCCTCCCCTTGCATTGCAGTCCTCATGATGCTCAAGCTTTGCGTCACCTCCCGGCTATACTTGCTCCCTCCATTACCAATAGACTCAGCTGCGGCCTTCTCAGATGCAGGCCCATCCCCAGCTGCCTCCTCCTTGCCACCCTTCCAGCTTTTCAGTGAGTTTTTCTTTTTCTTCTCCAGTGTCTCAGTGCCACTGCTCACCCTTGACCCTGTCCCTGCCCCTCCCGGCTTAGACCCCTTGCTGTGCATCAGGCCTCCCATGTTTTTCTTGAGCTTGCTGCCCAAGGTCTTGCCAAAGCTGCCCAGTTTGTTAGCCACAGAATCTGCTCTCCTTTTGTCCTTCTCCCGATCTCGCTTGGACTTCTCTTTCCGCTTGCTGCCCTCATTGCTGGTAGAACTGCTGCCAACTGACTCCTTGTCTGATTCCCCAGACTCAGGAGTTGACCGCGGCTCATCACCAGCTGATGCTGTGGGGGACTCAGGCTGGGCCAAAGGAGCCTGGAAGAGACAAAAACAGTGTTGACAGTTATCCCATTGGTCTGAGTTAGGGAAGCCCTGAGGGGCCTCTTGCCCATCTAGCTCAAGGAGCTCCCTCCAGCCAGTGCTATAGAGATTGGCCATGTGGAAGGGTGGTAACACTCTTATGAACATCATCCCTGGAGGGACTGCCTTGCTCCAGAGAAGAGTTGCTGACATGATGGGGGATGGGTTACCCAGCAGGGCACTGTTGTTCCTGGCTCCAGTCAGCTCTCTTTACGGGCCAAGGAAAGACATATCTAACATCTGACTTTTATCTCACCCACTGCAGTTTGACTCCCTTCTGTAATAAGGAGACGTCAAAAGGAAAACTTGATTGTTCTTCTACAGCAATGAGCAATCACACAATACATAGCCTCTGGGAGGCTATATCACATAATACATATTGTCTGGGAGGACCAGACAATACAATATTCTTTATTATATATTTCTCTATGCCAAATTCTGCTCAAAATTAACCTCAAGGAAATCCTGACTAACCACAATAAACCAGGCCTAACCATTTTAGCATCTCCTCAACTCTTTTACACTCAGCACTAGAGTTTATCAATTTGTCCTTGCTTCTGTGTTCCCATTCTCACTCAGAACCCAGGGGCTCGGGCTCTCTTTAAGCTATGTATATTCTGTCTCCTTCTGGTGGCCCCCAAAAGAGGTCTGTCTGCAGAGAGCTTATGACAAAGTAATGACAATCTCAAGTTTAACAAAGAAAGTCCAGAAAACTTTTCTTAAAGAATGTGTTTTAGTATCAGGAAGCAGAGCCTGGTTGGAGAGATGTGGAAAACAGGAAGTGTGAATATTTTAACCCTGAATCATGGCTTGGCGCCTGTGGCTCAATCGGCTAAGGCGCCAGCCACGTACACCTAAGGTGGCGGGTTCGAATCCCCAGCCCGGGCCCGCCAAACAACAATGATGGCTGCAACCAAAAAATGGCCGGGCATTGTGGCGGGCGCCTG